>JAUZSU010134175.1:0-16299 GCA_034780255.1 Parotocinclus maculicauda
GAATCCCTTTTTGATTGACAGCGAAATGAGCGAATCATTTTATGATGTAGGCCGAAATTGAGCTTCCCCTCCTTGAAGGACCTGCATCCGCCACGGCTACAACCACACTGGCAGCATGCTTTGTGTAAATCTGACTGGTGCTATGTGCCAACATGCTTTATATCTGTCTAACTTTTGTGAAGCTAAAGGAGTAAAAGCAGGTCAAGACCAAAACTTCCTTAGCCAATAAGTTCCCAGGAGACCTTTAAAATGTTATTAGTTGCATGCCAACTATTCTGGCAAACATATTTGTTACTGTGACTTGACCCAAAGCGGAATGAAAATGTCACATCCAGTGTAGGGGTATCACATTGATACTAGCAGAAAAAATCTGGGTCACAGAATGGAAAAACTGTATTTGGGTCACTTTTATCTGGAGTGTGAAAGCACATAGTATTACACACATGAACTTTAGAGTTTAAGTTTCTGCTTCAGTGACAACTCTGTTTCAGTTGTTTAAATAGACATGTAGTGCATAATTTTGAATTCAAATTGAAATTTTAATGAAGTTTATTTTTTTATGTTAAGTTGTGCCATATTCCATTTTTATGAAGTAGATCAGAGGGTTTGCTTTAATGCTTGGTGTGGCTACAGGACCTTCCTGCTGTGTATAAACAAAATAAATAGTTGTAGCAATAAACTACAGGTGTATGCTGTTTAACAAATTATGTTTATTTACTATTAGAGTTTATAAGAATTTATAAGACCTGGGTCATTAAAGCGAACAGACGGTGATCTGATGGTTGTTCAACAGTGCATGCCCGCATTATTGTTATTATTATTGCTGTTGTTTATAGTAGTAGTAGTAGTAGAATATAAAGATAAAGCAAACTGAGCTCTGTTTTATCTATGGCCTTAGCTGGACAAACGATGGACAGTACCTGGCTCTGGGCATGATGAGTGGAGTAGTGAGTATCAGGAACAAGAGCGGGGAGGAGAAAGTGAAGATCGAGCGTCCAGGAGGCTCATCCTCACCCATCTGGTCCATTGCTTGGAACCCGTCCAAGTAAGTTTGCTGTTTCACATGAAGAAGTCACACAGTAACGCAGTGGCATCGGCAATTTATTTATATGTAGATTCGGCTCTCCATTCCTTGTAAAGAAAGTGGTCTGTGACCCTATTGTACCAAGTAGGTATCTTTTCCAGGGACTTGACCAGTGTCCTCTTAATGGCCAGTAGAGCTAGGCTGCTTAGACGACCCATTGTGTATCGGGTGTATGACTTAGGCCTTTTTAAACAGAAGAATATCTTTTTCACACCCGCAGATGTAGCTCCAATTGTTGTCACTAACGATAAAACTTTGTAAAGCTGAGACCTTGCACGGTCTAACAACGAACTAACAAAACAATGGTGAACTTGAACATTTAAATGTAGAAATTATGTTAAACTGAAACAAGGGTTTTATTAAAATAAAAAATGAATAATGGAAATGGTTAAGTAATTTTAAAAAGCAAATACAAAGAAATTGTTTGCAGTTTGTCTTTCAACTTTACTTGCAAAATCTGCAAATCTGTATATCTCAGAATAGCTGTCAATCAAAACGATATTCAGCCTTTCGACTGATCCTTTAACCATCATGTAAATGCTCAGCATCCAGGCCTGCCAGGACCAGCCCACAGCTCTATTCACCTCCAGAGACTCTGAGCGTCTGAGGGTGGGACAAAATCTTAGTATTTATTCAATGACCGTTACGTTTTGAAAAGACCTTCATGCAGTCTCATTGAAGTGAATGGACACTCATTATCTATTGGCAAATGCATTGACCATAGACATTATTGATTCAGTCAATTTGTGATTAGTAGATTATTCAGAACGAACTTGTCTTCGAGTTGTGTTCGCATTTGTAGTCAATAAAATGTTAACACAACTGTGACCACATATTTGACCATTTAATTTAATAGACATTTTTTCCTTGCAGTCTTACAAAAATCACAGCTGCAGTAGGGTCATGTATTGTAACAGTTGCTATACATACTGAAAACTAGGGTTGTAATTATGCAATCAGACTGCTAAAAAGGTTTCTAAATCATTAAACTTTTAAGTGAAATAATACTGAAGCAGAATCCTACAGTATGTCGGGCTGAAAGCGAGTAACACTGTAGCACATGCTGTATCAACTTCTCTGAGAATATTCTCACAGTCGTTCACTGGATAGTATGATGCAGTGAATTCTCTCATACAGTAGGAGGCACTGTCACACAATTCTTACAGCTGCAGCACTGTGGACTAGTCCATCTGGTCTGTGATCAGCCACATTGACTTGGAAGGGTGACGTGAGTGATTGCGCTTATAAAGTTCTGGTATTAAGGCACTTTGGTTATTGGCTTTAAATGGGTGTTTCTACCTCTTGGACCCATGCAGAGGTCTGATAATTAGATATAAACTGTACTTACTGGATCAGAACAGCTTTCCCAGTACTCATTAAACTATTCACAGACTTATAAAACTGGAAGTAGTTAACAAGGCTTGGTGCATAACAGCAGATGGCACCTCTGGATCAGGACCATGACTGAGGAGCTGATGGACATCAGTATGACCGGGGAGGAACTGTGCGTTCAGGGAAACCCAGTCTTTTGTCCGTGCTGCCAGGGAAAATAGTAACTAGAGATCAAGAGAGAGAGGAACACGGATCAGGACTAATGCCGTTGCTTGAGGGAAGAGTGGAGAGAGGAGAGTCTAACTCAGATCAGATACAGGGTAGTTAAGCACAGGAATTTCCCCTAATCCATTTGTATGTATAAGATTGTTTATTTATTGTTTTATTAAGCTAATTTAATAATTGCCATTGTAAAATATATATAAAAGTAAGCATCAATATACAGGTCAATATTTTATTAACTGGACATTTCGTCATGTAGAACTTCAACTCATAGGGCAGCACAGTGGCTCGGTGGGTAGCACCGCTGCCTCACAGCAAGAAGGTCCCGGGTTCAATCCCAGAGTGGAGCAGAATGGGTCCTTTCTGTGTGGAGTTTGCATGTCCTCCCCGTGTCTGTGTGGGTTTACTCCGATTTCCTCCCACAGTCCAAAAAACATGCATGTTCGGTAAATTGCTATCTCTAAAGTGGCCATTAGTGTGTGACTGTGTGCATGATTGTGTGTGCCCTGCGATGGATTGGCACCCCATCGATGGATTGGCACCCCAACTCGATTGGTTGATCCTGCCCTGGTGGCTGGCCTGCGACCTCGTGTGGACTAAGCGGAAGATCATGAATAAATGAATTTTCAACTTATCAGTTGCTGTACATAAGAATCCCATACACATACCCCATAGGCAAATTCAGGCACAACACTTACCGTAATGCCCCAGCATCATTCCTAAAGCTTGAGTACTTAATGCTGTCAGACAGAGCCTTGTTCTTTCAGTCCTTCTCATGGAGTAATGTAGATCCGCAAATTTTAATAAGAAAGGACAATGATGTGGGGATACACTGCCAATTTTTGTGAGTTTTCCAACCTACAAAGAATGGAGAGATCTGGCATTATTAGCATAAACTAACTTCATTTAATTAATTAAAAAATGTAATGTATTTAGTGTTTAACAGGCTTATTTTTGTACACTTGTGCCCCTGTGGCTGATTGGCAAGCAGAGGGCTACAGCTGTGCCCCTCAAAATTATGTGTTCCCCCACTACAACAAGTAGTCTAGAAATGCCCCTGATGCTGACATAGTGTGCCCAGGACACGCCACAACACAGTAACTCTCTCTCCTCTGGTTGGCAGGGGACAATGTGCCACCAAGGGCTTTCCCACCAAGCACTCAAGATCCTAAAGTGACTCTGTGTATCGGACAAAATAATACAGATATGCAGTAATTTTTTATATATATACGTTTGTTATTTTATGCAATATTTGATGGGCCCCTATTGGAGTATTGATTCTCCCAAGGTTTCTTCCTTACAACATGTAGGGAGTTTTTCCTAGCCTCTCTCGCCCTGTGCTTGCTCAATTTGGGATTGGCTTTAGGTATTAGAAGATAATCTGAAATTGTAAATCAGTTTTGTGACAATGCTTCTTGTATAAATTGATATCTAAATAAGTCTGACTTTACATAGTAGTGGAATAGTATTGTGTATAATAGTATTGAGAAGGTACAAGTGTATTACATGACCACAAAGAAACGCATGGAAAAGGTTGGAAGGTTGTATTATGAATTTTTAAAAATGCCCAGTATGCAGTAGCTACTAGGGTTGCACCACATTACTATTTTGGATGACCAAATAAGTCTTATGTAGCTGTCAGTCTACATTACATTTAACTTGAGGTTGTTTTATGCATTTATTTACTAAAATGATATACCTTATTTAAATATTTGGTGTGTTAATGAACTTTCCTGCTAATACAAAAGATAAATAAAACTTCAATATATTTTTTTCCTGACAACATTTCAATCCAATGATGTGCAAAGTAGCAGCAATTCACATTTGACAGAACCAAATCAGTAAATCAGTATCTCCAGCCATAACTGACTGAGGAGCTGATGGACATCAGTATGACCGGGGAGAAACTGTGCGTTCAGGAAAACCCAGTCTTTTGTCTGCGCTTTTATCTCCAGCCATAAATGTGAGGTTTGTTCAAATTCAGCAAACAGTGGCAACTGTGTTCTCTATGAGCAGTGATGTATGGTTGTTTTTGTCGAAACATTCCATTCCACTTTGCCCAGCCCCACTGTATGTTCACAGAGAACTATCTCTTAAAACTGTTTGTAAGCATTCGCGGAGAAGTCAAGGCAAACAGTAAACTGTTTGAATGCACCTGTGGCCTCGAAGTTAAGATGCTGATGTGCTTGCTGTTCAGATGCTCCAACATGGAGGAGGTGCTCCCATGCCGACTGAGGTTGGATACAGAAATAGTACATGTGACTATTTTATTCGGAGTGAAATGTGCCCACACTTAAGGATTTTGATCTTGAGGGTGTTATCATGCTTTCCAGTATCCATCTATTGAATCAATATATACTAAATAAAATAACTATTAATTCATACTGAAATTAAAATAAGGGTGTACTTCTAAATGAAATGTCCCATAATGAAATATCCCCTAATTTTTGTGAGCAGTGTAGTTGCCAAAAAATGGGGTAATTGATTTTAGTGGACTACAGTCAATTAATCATTGCAGTTCTTATAGCCCCAGTTTTAGGCTGTTCACCCAGCCTTCTTACATCATTATTAAATTAATGAATCACGGATACGACACAAAACAATACCTGAACGTTGTTTAATAGCTGGACATCCTGGATTTGTACAATACCTCAAAGAAATTCAAGTATGTTATTCTATGACAATTTATTTAGGGTCACTTAGGAGAAAAGGTTTGGAATAAGTGAAATGGAATCTATTAGGGAGTATGCAGTACCTTCCATTGCTACTTTGTAGCACTCCGGCTTGAGGTACAGTATTGGTTATGCCTTTACATGAGGTAAATTAGGCAAAGGTGGTTCTTGAGGCCCCCACAAGGGGTCCCTAGCATAAGATCAGAAGCTCTGAGGTAAACTTACTGTTTTTAGGATTAGATTTCTAATCGGCTAATTGGCTAATTTTTTGATACACTTTTGAGTGTTTTCCTAATTTAATGACGTCAGCTCCGTTCACTGCGGCCCACGAGCTTCCGCTTTGTTTTATTATCTATTCTTTTTTTGAGAGCTACTACTAGTAATCATTTTATTTGCAACTCTTTTTTTCTGTGTTTAAAACGCTGTATATTTGTCAGCATATTTTTTTGCACAAGCTCTTCTCGCCACTGTTATGCCAGCAGTAAGCTTTATTTCCTGTACCGTTGTCCTGTTCATGAATCAACTAATTTTTGTTTTCATTTCTCCCACTCGCCGCACTGCTATGTTGTCTTTGTTGGTAGCGTTTCTCTTTACTGATAAGCACAGCATGTTTTCAGTGTTTTGTTTTGTCCTCGCTCATTAGCGATTTCCTTAGTTTGAAATCATCTCTGCATGGCTCCTGTTTAAAGGCCACATGTCCGCTGGTCTTTATCTCTTGGTTCTAGCTCCTTGGTAATGCACAGGATTCACACACTAGTGATCCGAATTCACATTTTAGCTTTTCACTTTCATGCGTTGTGGTAATGCTGTCATGTATCTTGTTGTTTTATTTTTCTTATCCCCACTCCCCCAAGCACTTCATATCCATCTATGCATCTATAGTCATACAGACATATTATCACTCAAATGTATGCATGCATATACATGTATTAAACACCTCTTTTTGTGCAGTGTGATAGTCCCTAAGGCACACTCGTACCATCCTAAGCCCCTTTTCACCCAGGCCAGCTTCCTTCACTTTGGTCTGACCCCCGTTCACGTGAATGAACCCTAACAGGAATCATCTTGTATTGTACATGACTAAAACAAATACTAGCACACATCTCAAAATGTCATTTAGTCTGCAGTTAAAGAGGAGAGCTTAAAGACCTTAAATAGCTGTTGGACTTGGATAATTAAAAGAAAACATGGCCCCCAAAATTTGGGGAAAAGTTGAAATGATTATAAAACTACTTTGAGAAGTACTTCCAACATGGAATGTGGCAAAAGCCCAGTCAGCTGTATCAAAAAATTTGGTGCAAGTATAAACTTGTGGCTGTTATAAAAGAAAAATATACGGGTAGATCAAGCAAGATGTCAAAGCGTCAGGATAGAAAACTCAAAGCAATATGCCTTGAAATGGAAATTGCTCAACAAAACAAATGAAAAGCAAATGGGCAGAAACAGGAGTCAATGTCTGTGACAGAACTATAAGAAATAAGCTGAATGAAATGGAATTTACATAAAGAAATCCAAACAAAAACAGCCCAAGACCTAAACAGAAGAAAATATGGTCAAGGTGGGCTAAAGTGAAACAGTCATGGAGTGTGTCTGTGTCTGTCTGTGGCTGCGTCTGTGTCTGTCTGTGGCTGCGTCTGTGTCTGTCTGTGGCTACGTCTGTGTCTGTCTGTATGTCTGTGTGTGTGCGTGTCTGTGTGTGTGCGCGTGTGCATGTGCGTGCCTGTGTATGCGTATGTCTCTGTGTGTGTCTGTATGCCTGTGTGTCTGTCTGTGTGTCTGTATGTCTGTCTGTGTGTGTGCGTGTCTGTGTGTGTACGTGTCTGGGGGTGCGTGCAAGTGCAAGTGCGTGCCTGTTTGTGTGATTAGATAAAAGCGATAGTCAGTGATGAATCACAAATTCTGATCTAATTTGTCTGGTCCTGATCGAATGAAACTTATAAAGATAACTGCTTGATTTTGGCATGTCAAAAAACGTTGCATGTCAGGTAACTTACCTCAACAATACACTGAAAGTTTGGACACCCCTTTCTCAAAGAATTTAAGAAATCCAAGCAAAGCTGATATGGCTCATATGCTTGTACCAGCATATTACATACCGCCATGTCAGTGTCTCTGCTGTGCTGATAATTGTTCATCGGCCAAATACAGTTGTGTGCCATTTAAAGTCTATCTAATAAATGATCAAATTTGTTGTCTAAGGTCTCAATTATATAAAAAATAAAAAATTGCAAATAGAAAATAAAAAGCAATCTTATATACATCAAATTCATGCCTGAATGAGAGAAAACTAGTGTGAAATAACCCTTGTGGCTTCTGCTGTCAGAAAAGAGAATTACAGTTTTGAAGACAGAAAGCAACATGTTAACGTTCCTTTCATTTTTGTTAAGGGAAAGTGTTTCAAGTTTTATAAAAGATACAAAGATGAAAGTTACTGTATTGTAAAGAACATTGGTGTATGGATTGGTTTTATATTGTGTTTTGATTAATATTATTGTTTAACATAAAACATTATGTGCAAAGTATCTAAACTAATATGCAGCTATGGTAATGTCCGGCCTATTTTGTGTTACACACAATGTGATGTGGACATTAAACAGCGCTAACTTGTCCAGTCAAATCCCGAGCTTCTGTTAATTGTACTATATAACACTATGATGTGTGGCACATGTGTGGAGAACAACCTGGTGTAGCAATATTAATCTAGGGAATAATGGAAGTAGGTGGTGTTCTGAACTTATTACCTCTATTGGCATCCCTTACATAATTTGTATTTTCACAAATAACATACAGGCAGGTGGACCAATAAGTAATAAATTGATGAATGTATAGTTTTGACTATGCAGGAACAATAAAGTAATGGAAGTCAGGCTGGATAGTGGATTTTCATATATATAGATAGATAAGATACACTGACAGTGCTAAAACAACAAAATTATAGTTGCCTAAGACTTTTGCACAGTACAAAGTTAAGTACCCAGTGAAATGTTTAGTGACTATATCAAATATTCATTAACAAGTGCTGTGTGTGTGTGTGTGTGTGTGTGTGTGTGTGTGTGTGTGTGTCATGTGCTCATGTCAGGGATGATCATCATGATATCCTGGCTGTGGCTGATTGGGGCCAAAGACTGTCCTTCTACCAGCTTAGTGGAAAACAGGTAAGTCAAACTTTTTACTGATCTTATCTTCTAAAACTGTCAAAGTAGCTTAAAATTGTGTGCTACAGAAAACCTAATAATAATAATAATTTGAGACTGTGGTGGCCTAGTGGTTAAGGTATTGGACTATGGACCAGAAGGTCCAGGGTTCAAATTCCACCTCTGCCAAGTTACCACAGTTGGGTCCCTGAACAAGGCCATTAACCCACAATTGCTTGAATTGTAAGACTGTATGAATTGTACGTCGCTCTGGATAAGGGCATCTGCTAAATTACATAAATGTAAAAGTAAAATTTAATAATGATTGGATTCAGCATCCTACTGTGGCCTGCAATGGACTGACACAATTTCTGGGGTTTGGTTACTGTATTTAGAAAAAGTCTCATGCCACCACTGGATTTATTGTTTTAGCTATTTTATTATTACCATATATACAGTATCTCACAAAAGTGAGTACATCCCTCACATTTTTGTAACTCACAAAAATTAGGGGGTATTTCAAAATGAAGTAACTCAACCCTTGAGCACACAACCCTTGATGTCTAAACCACTGGCAGCAAAAGTGAGTACACACCTAAGTGAAAATGGCTAAATTGTGCCCAAAGTGTCAATATTTTGTTTTGCCACCATTAATTTACAGCACTACCTGAACTCTTTTGGGCATAGAGTTCACTAGAGCTTCCCAGGTTGCCACTATCCTCTTCCACTTCTTCATGATGACATAACAGAGCTGGTGGATGTTAGATACTTTGTGCTCCTCCACCGTCCATTTGAGAATGCCCCAAAGATTTTTAATAGGGTTTAAGTCTGGAGACATGCTTGACCTTTACCCTCACTTTCTTTAGCAAGGCAGTGGTCATCTTGGAGGTGTGTTTGGGGTCATAATCATGTTGAAATACTGCCCTGCAGCCTACAGTGCATACAGATGCATTATATTTTCTGGATGTATTCCAATAAAGAGACTGACAAATAATTATATACGGTCATATGGTCATACCATTGCTAAAACAGTGGTCTCTAAACAAATTAAATATAAATGTAATCTAATGGTGTCCCAAAACTATTGCACAGTACAGAATATTACTGCACTTTTTAATCTATCTTTCTGTCCTTGGTAATTCCCTTAGCATTGGTTTAAAAGTTAAAACTGTTTTAACCTTCATGAATAAGGCAATGACTAAAACAATTAGCTTATGTTAGGAAAAGTCGATATCCACTCTTTGGTAATAAAAAAATTACCACCAATTACCACCAAAGCATAAAAGTAACACTGCTGCTGATTGTACTGTTATTTTTACATCTACCCAACACGGGGATAGAGAAGTAAAAAAAGGGATTACAGTTGATACATTCGTAAATGTAATGTTTGCCATAAGTATGTATTATCTTTCCACTAACCTCAAATGTAAGCTCCTGAACTTTAGTACCCCTGGAGATCTGACTAGAAGTGAGATAAAGCAAAAGTAGAGTGTTTTTTGCAGCAAGTGCTCATGGATTTGCTGTAAAACATTATATGGTTATACAGAAACTACCGTAAGCCCTACTGTCAGGTATGGTGGATGATCTGTAAAGCTGAGAGGCGGCTTCTCCTCCGAAACTTGAATTTTTGTTAGTATACATGGCAGATTTTTTAATTCAAACATGCCTGCTTCTGCTACAGTTTGATCGTGGTTGATCTTCCAGAAGGATGATGATCTATAACATATGTCCAAATCCACAAAACAAAGATTGTTCAGTGACCACAGAAACAAGCTGAAAGGTTTTGGGGTTAGCTGAAAGGGAGAGTAGGCCTCTGCTTCACCTCATATTTATACCCGGTAACCAGATAGATATACAGTTGTTGCAGTCTTCGGTAGTGGGATAGGAACAGGAAAAATAAAGGGATTTTTTTCTTCTGAGTGAAAGAGGTTGTTTAGATGGTGGATAGTGTTGTTGATCCAGAGAGATTAAACTAAAGGTCTAGAACCCATTTTCCTTCTTACTTCCCTTGTTTCTGAGTGTGATAAAGATTGGCTATAAATAAAATGAATTATTGCTGCTTGTTCTAATAATTATTCATTCAGGTGCAAGTTTGTGTAGATAACCAGGAAGTAAGAAGGGGAGCAAATGAAAAGACCAAGAAACACGATCCTTGGTACTGATTACATTCATGATTAATTATCAGTTCAAATCCCGAAGCTGGCTCAAAATGACTGGTGTATTTGCACACCATCATATTTTCCTGCATCACAAGTGGCAGGGAAAACAGAAAATGAAATGTTCGAGTGTCTTTAAAGAGAGAGATTTAAAATGTATGAAACGATAACCCAGAACTAAATTTCCAACTCCCTGTAGGACTTGTGTTATGAGGAGCAACAGAAACCAAACCTCCCCCTCTCTCTATCTACCACTCCTGTAGACCATTTTAATCATAACCTGTAAGTCTCTTTGCCCTTGGGGGATTCATGGGAAGTGTAGTAATTAAGGACAGATCCGTTCTGGCTGCTTGCTGTGAAGGCTAGGAAACATCGGCTCGAAGCGGCTCTCTCTGTGCTCTCTATTCTCCTTCTTTTACTCATGGTGTTTGCTTTACACCGCTATTAATAGTGGCAAATAAAATGCTGTTGTCCGAAGGGGGAATTGCAATGAAAAGGAATGGGAGGCCAGCCTCTTCGCCTATGGTTTGATATGAGGGGAAACAGATGCTCTGTGTGCATGTACATGTTGTGGAGGGTTTATGATTCTGACATGACTTTGCACTAACCAACACAATAGGGGCCATTTAGAAAAATGATGGGGGCCAGTCGTGCCGAGACAGCTAAATGGACCGTTTTGGCTTTGATGTGAGGCGACTGAGTGGGAAGACAGGACCCAGACACTGAATTGTTCTGAAATATGAAACATGAGCTCTCTGTCTTTCTCTGCATTTATCACTAAATCAGTAAAAGCAATTTCCAGGGACTTTCTCTCCCTCCCAAGGCTCGGTACACACCTCTGGTTAGAAAGCATTGAACTGTCTGATTGAAAAATGTTTGCGCAAAAGCGCTCAGGGAGCTGACTGTGCACTTTGCCATGGCTCCTCTGTGTTTCTTCATGTTGTTGTAACACGCCCTATGATTTATGTGCTCCAAGGTCGCAAATGCTAACTTTATTCTCTATTCACTCTATTACGTGTAACACATGACCTGGTTTCTGGGGCTGAAAGTGAACGACTGTCAGCAGGAGAACGGGATTAGGTGGATGCGTTTCAAATTGCTTTGTCTTTTTCTTTTCAGTGCAAGTAATATTATACCATTCTGTCCTTGACAGATTGTCACTGGGCCAAAGGATTCTCCTAAATCATAAAATACACCATACATCCTAATAAAATATCTTTCAGTGGCTATTGGCTGAAGTAATGTTTCTACAGTACTTCTGCAGCTATGCCTTTGTTTTAGTAACCGCCTATATTGCTGAGTGGGTTGAAGGAGCAAATGTTTTTTTTTCTGTATTCTTTGGTGGTACAGGAAATCAGCAGAACTATTGTAAGCATATTAAATCACATTCTAGAGACAAGGGCATGTATATGAAGCACACCCCTTGTGTGTTTGTTGGATTGCTTGTTTGGTTTGGTTGCCTTTTCCTAATCTATCTCCAGTCTTGAGAGCATGAGATGCTTAGATTTTGAAACATGATTTCAGCCATTCACTTATGTCCGGCCACAAGAGCAACAGTAAGGCTGGCCCCTGGAACCATCCTCCACCTTCTTAACCCGAATATCTGTGTTAATAAGGTTAGGGGCCACCACTCTAGACTGGTACTGTATGCTGTTGCATTTCCCACTGTCCTTCCTTTATGAAAGAAATGTAGGATTCTCATGGCATTCACCATGCCCAGGTTCATCAGTCAGCTTGCCACATGGGGAAGTATGATTGGTGAAAACATATTTCACATTTGCCTTATTGTGACTTACAGCTGATACATTCTTACAATCCAAGCTATTGTGGGTTAAGTGCCTTGACAGATTTTAGATCCGAACCCTGGACCTTCTGGTCCACAGTCTAGTATGTTTACCACTGAGTCTTCACAGTTCCCCTTTCCATTGCTATAAAATTATGTGGCAATGTTTTCTACTCCTGCGACTTGGAAATGAGTTTTGAGCTTGTGTACAACTGCTTGACAGTTGACACGCAATCCATAAGCCTATCCTAACAGCCTACTATTTCAGATCCGAGTTTCTATTGCTTCTAGACCCATCATTTAAGCACTCATAGTTGATGGGATCAGCTGTAAAATGGCAGAAAACAGTGGCAACCTGTAATTAGTATGACCCATTAATTCTCATGTACTGCTTTTATACAGATTGCAAGACTGTATGCTTTATTTTATGCAACTGTTGCAGTGTGGCTAAAATAACACAACCAGTAATCACAAGGGATGCCCACATATATGTGCAGAGATTTTAGGCCACCATCAAATTTGTTGTTTTCGCAGTGGTATAATAATCATATGTTACTTATTTATTGCACCTAAATAAAAAAAGGGGGTTTCTTGTTGGTTACCCTGTCAAAAAGATCAAGCTTCTTCATACTGTAGAAGGGTCGACCTTCTCCAGTTTTTAATACTGCATACACATTTACACTTATTTATTGCACCCAAATACTTGCTAACCTGCATTCGTGACTCCACCATACTCTTTTCCACTAAGTTTCGTTCCAGTCCTTTCACCTGGTTCCCCCTTTAAAAAAAGTGATTTCTTGTCTGTTACCCTTCCAAAAAGATCAAGCTTATTCTTAATGTAGAAGGGTCGACCTTCTCCAGTTTTTAATACTGCATACACATTTCCTGTACATTTTCAGGTTTTATTCTAATAACGAGACAGAGAAATTCTTATATATGGTCAGTGCTAAAACAATGGTATAGCTAATCAATGATGGGATACGAATGTTGCACAGTACTGTACCCTTTGGCCATCTCGCTTTCATTTCCTCATTAAATACTCTATGCAACTTATTTAGAGTGTAGTATGAAGTTCATAATGTGGCTTCACCGTTGTTAGCACAGCAAAGCTACGTAACCTGAAAATATGTAGGATACATATATGATTCATTTATCAAAATACGAAGGTTTTGTCATCTTTACAGTACATAACTATACTTCCCTTGAGTGTCTGACCTTGTGCCTTTCTTTACAGATAGGAAAGGATAGGCAATTGAACTATGACCCCTGCTGTGTAAGCTACTTCTCTAAGGGCGAGTACATAGTGATGGGCGGCTCAGGCAAGCAGGCGTCCCTCTACACTAAAGACGGCGTTCGGCTTGGGACCATCGGAGAGCAGAATTCTTGGGTCTGGACATGCAGAGTCAAACCAGACTCTAACTATGTGGTAATGATCTGAAGTTTAGCATTTGATTGCTATTTGAAGTAAGAAGTAATGATGCTGGCTGTCTATACTGCAGAAATTACTTGGCTGCTGTAGCGTTTTAGAACCTGACAGAAGTTGTGTGCTATCATTGCCAGGCTGGCACAGGCTAGCAGGGCTGAAATGCAAATGATTTTGCAGAGCCGGTTTTAGAAACTGTGATGTGTGTGTGTGTGTGTGTGTGTTGGAGTGAGAAAGTGAGAGAGAAAGTGATGGACGAATATGTAAATAATGTTAATTTATGATGAGATATTTCACCTGATGAAGTGAGAGGCAGCTCTGCCTCTAAATCGAGGTTAATCTTGTTCTCACTTTTAGAGGTATTTTGATTTGTGTTCAGATATGAACTTTCTAGCAAATATTAGAAATGCATAAAAAAAGTGTTAAAATTTGCCTGGCTTATCTCCAGAAGTTTACTATGATCACAAATGGCAGAAATGATTAACTTTTATTTATAACAATGCTGTTTGGAAAACCAAAATGTTCTTCTCATAATGTCAGGCCTGCTAGCAACTGCAAATAAACTAGATTAATTTTAAAAAGTACAGAGAGATACTACAGGTATGCTATGCGCTGTTTAACGTTTGCATTATGGTCTGTGAAACAGGTTGTTGGCTGATTTGGATTTTCACCAATCATTAATATAGTCATTTTAGGGTAACGTAATGTAAGTAAAAAGGGTATTTTCAATTTTGTTTACAGTAGTAGTCTGGCCTGTGCGCTTACAAACGTCATTTACACCTTGCTACAAGTAAGTAGTGGAAAGCCATACACATAAAAACAAGTCTGTATGCACATAAACCAAGTTAGAACGGTCTCAGGTCCAAACGTGAGCTAATGAGCAAGTGAGAACACGACCAGTAAGTAATGTGAGCTTTCACGTGAATGACGGACATCTGCTCTTACAATCTTATCTCCCTCTTCTGTTTGTGAATCTGCAGGGTTTATTGCCTGTTTAATGCTGCTGGTGCATGATGATGTACGCTGCCGTTTGTTCATAGCAGCAAATTTAGCAGACAGGCTTGTTTCTAGTACATTTTTCATTGGTCAGTTTTAGATACTTGTGATGGCCTAGTGGTTAACGTATTGGACTATAGACCAGAAGGTCCAGGATTCAAATCCCACCTCTACCAAGCTACTACTGTTAACTCCCTGAGGAAAATCACCTGTCGTATGGTCATGGTCACTGTAGGTTTTTGCTGAACCGATAGGGTCTTGCTTTGTTTTGGACTTGGACTGTGGTAGCCTAGCAGTTAAGGTACTGAAGGTCCAGGGTTCAAATCCCGCCTCTGCCAAGCTGCCACATTTGGGTCCTTGAGCAAGGCCCTTAACCCACAATTGCTTAGATTGTAAGACTGTATAAGTTGTAAGTCGCTCTGGATAAGGGCGTCTGCTAAATACTGTAAATGTAAATATTTTTGATTTTACACACTGTATATTGTAGAGCTCTACCTGTAGGTATCTGTTATATGTTTATACAAACTGATAAAAGAGCGTTTTGTTTACTGGCTTGTGATGAGCCTCCACAGGTGTGGCACATTACCAACTAAGGTAAAAAAATAACATATCTGTATACGCAATTACTGGGTGAGGGGGCCTATCTTTTAGACTATGTCCAGAATCGGACCTATGGGAAGGTGGTCATAAAGCATATCTAAGAAGATATTAAGAATTGTCTTAAAAATCAAAAGTTAAAAAGTTACAAACACAAAAATTTCAAAACATTTTTTTTGTTCGTCACAGGTAAGTGAAGATGAAATTGACCATTTTAATTTGATTTCGGGGAACACAGCTGCTGTGTCATTGCCACAAGCTTCACCAAGAAAGACCACCAATTTCACACAGCGCTGTTGCATCCCCCATAGGCAAATTCTGAGAAACCAGGACTGTGGACAACAAGACACGTAGTGATTGTCCAAAGACCACTACCGACGAAGAAACCTCAACAATGCTTTTGGGAGACATTTTGCGAAAAGTCCCCAACAGCACGTGGCATGTCCAGTGGTTTTTGACTCACCTTGTGTCCTGTGACTTTTGACTTTTGACCCTGTATATTAAACAATTCAAATATTTTCTTGATTTATCTTTGTGTACAAGAATTACATGTAAGTTAATGTATCTGTTTTTAGCTTTTCCCTTTAACAGTTCACTGCAGTAACGAGAAGTGATGAACAGATGGTTGCATGGGTCTCAGGAGTGCTTTTTTTTTTTTTTTTAGTAATATGTTGAAGGACCATTTAAAACGTAATGATTTGCGATATTAGGTTTGGCCCTTTTTGCCTAGGTGTATAATTTTGGCTTTTCCTATATAATGTTGCTCATCTACCTTTTTTAGTTTCATACTGAAGTATTACTATATACTACAAACTGGATTCCAAAAAAAGTTGGGACACTAAAATTGTGAATAAAAACTGAATGCAATGATGTGGAGGTGCCAACATCTAATATTTTATT
>JAUZSU010134186.1:0-16298 GCA_034780255.1 Parotocinclus maculicauda
TTTTTACTTCGAGGCTCGAGATTGTGACATAATTTCGATCGATTTCGATTAAATATCGAAATCGTGACACCCCTAATATATAATATTGACTGCATTGTTACTGTGTAATGTAATGGAGTAAGTTGTTAGTTACCAACAACGGCTTGACAAACTTTGCAATATATAGGTTTTTTTTTATAGAGCTGCTAATAAAATTCCTTTCTTAGGCACAAATGCTTCTTTTGCAACTTTGTGCAGCAAACAATAGGATAATATTTTCTGGCATTTAAAGCATTACAGCTGCTGTTTTAACTCTACTACAATATGGCAGTGTTTCAAAAATTACATATTGAAATTTGAAAAATATAGCAGATGAACCCGTATAACACCCATCACTCATCCATTTTTAGTGAGCAGCACACAAACACTTTCCCTACACTGAGCTAAGAGTTTGAGTAACATGCAGATGCAATTGGCTGTGTCTGAGGGAGGAGAGGCAGGTCAGGAGACCTTTGCTTATTCCGGCCAGTAGTTAATGAAAACTGAGCAGACATTAAAAAAAAGTTATAACTACTAATCCTAGTTTTGTAGTTTTGTAATTGAGGATAAATAGTCGTATTTCTTTTATCTGATCAGTTCCATTCTCAGCCAATGGTACCGGAAGGGCCACAATATATGTTAGCCACACTGAATTTAATTATTTATAATTGGGAAAAATCTAAATGAGCCTAATTTGTCCAGAATGGTAATAGCAATCCCCTAGGTTCACATACGCTCTAAGACTCGAATCTCAGTCTAGCTATTTGTTTGCAGTTTTTTTAAAATAAAACAAAAAGAAAACAACATTCCGAATATAATTATGAGGTGTGCGTGTGCATGTGCGCGTGCGCGCGTGTGTGTGTATAGATATACGTTTGTCGTATGCTAAAAACGATATGGCTTCTTTCATTTTAAAAATAAGCATCTCTGCCTTACCTGCTGTGACACCGCATACTAATGCCAGCTTTTTAAATTCCACAATGCATATTCTGGCACAAACACTAACTTGTGTCCTCCAGCATTTGGCACCAGCTGGTAGTACCAGGTGATACACAGGAAGAATTTTGCCATGGAACAAATCATCAAAGAGATAAATCTGAATGTTGGTATTTTTGTACTCGCAAGACATTCATCTCATCCTTTTCTGTGTTATTTTATTATATGACATTAATTGATCTTAAAGTCACAAAGAGAGGGATTTTTGCACATTTTTTAAATCTGTAATTTTCAGAAAGCTTTGTCTAGTTAATTATAAAGTAATTTTTCATAACCTTTGTATCCATCTTTACTAAGCAGTAACTCTGGAGTTAACTGTATTTTCCATTTAATTTTTTTTGAGTGTACTCACAATTTGTGCTGCCGAATTTAAAACGCTGCTGTACAGTCACATTTCACCTTAAAGGTCTTAACTGATCTGATTCACCCACACTGGAAAAGTAGCATCAATCCCAATATTTTCCATTGTACTTTCTAAGGCCAGACTTTTTAAATTGCTTGTTTGATGTCCCTACTGAAGAATATACTGAGGAAGGAGGGAAAAAAAAAAATCTATATTTTTTAGCACGTTTTAATTTCACAAGGACTATGTGGAATCAATACAAGGAAGGTGGAAGAAATAAAAATAAATGTTTATTTTAAAATAAAATTTATTTACCCTACAATTAAATTAAAGTGAATCTGGAAAAAAGTTAAATGAACAGAAGAAAACCTTTGGCTCTCAACCGGAGGGCGGAAAAAGCTAAAAAATATTTTTTAAATTTTTTTTTAAGTTTCAACCATTAGTGCTGCGGCGGATCCGAGAAATACCCAAAAAAAAAAAAAAATTTTTTGGTATTCTTCAAATATGATCGTCGGCGGATCCGCGAAACAAATAAAAAAAGGTCTAGCCTAATCATGCTCAAACAGTGTCATAAAAGACAAAACTATACTGTAACAGTGTTCCCCAGTATATTCACCGTTCTGTCGGTCAAATATTGTGGATTAGTTTTTGGTAGAGGCTCAACTGGGTCTCAATTCCTTGCGAAAGTATTAGACAGAGCAATTAATAACTGAATCTATAAAGTGAGTTTATATTAACCTATTCAACCAGATAACGTTTTTTCTTACTTTTTTGGCCTTACAAAAAGCTGAATACATATCAAATAAACAGGTCTGAAGAGACAATCGGGGAAAAAAAATCTGATCCAAACATGGGTCACTCAAACAGGACACACTGTATCATAATATTTGTCTGGTTTGACCTAAAGAGACCTTGATAAATTACACATGCAGGAAGTAGAGCGGTGTAGTGCACAAGACACAAGATCTGATAGCATTATCTGTAGCATTAACTGTACACCAGAATAATTGTACTTTACATTAGCCATCCACCGAAATAAAATTCTTGCCCAAAATTATGCCAACATTTTGGATATACACACTGAGTTAGGGTCCTCTGATGTACTCTGGGTAAAGGTTTGAAGTGGGGCTAATAATTAGAAGAACAGCTCGAGGTACCACAGCATCCAAAGCCTATACTGTTTTTATTTATTAAAATTTACAGCAAGTATAGTATATAAAATACAGTAATGTACATAAATAAGCAATTAACATGCTAATGCTAATTAGCACCTTCCAGACACTCATGATTATAAAGAATAGAAAGAGTTTTACTGTTGCACAGACCTGTTTCTAGAACGTGCGGGTCAGGGGAAGCATGGGAGGTTGAGAACAGAAGTGTGGCAGCTGTACAGTGTCTAAATCTGCTGTTTGGAGTCTGTTTACAGTCGGGAGTTGAGACAGGCTTTTATTTCCTATTATAATTTATTCGAAGTTTTAAGACCTCGACTATTCATGTGAATGGCTCTTGATTGGATGGACGTTAAATGGCATGTACCTGTTATCCAAAGCCCCATGACCTTTTCTTTTGTTCAGCATGTGGGTTAGTATAAACAAATCTTTTAATGATACATCAAGGAACCTTCAAAATGTGCATCTAATCTCATTTAGGTCATTTAGGTAGAAATTACAGATTTTTTTTGGAAACCCCGTTAGTCCAGATGTTCACATTCTATTTGCAGGCTGGACTTTGAAATGTTAAGTTATTCAGGAAAGACAGCTGGTCAGTGTGCTTTTACCCATATGTATAAAGTTGTGCCTTTAGCAATGGTGGGGGTTGGGGTTATTAAAGAACATGATCTCCCATAGCTCAGGTGGTTTTTGGCGCTAATTTGTCCTCAAACAATGCAAAAAGAAGTGACACTGCAACTTTCGACCCACCCTCAGGCAACTCTGTCTCACTGGATGTGTTCAGAACAAGCTCTGGCTTTCCCTCCTAGCAACATGCCTCAAGTGTTGCACATTTATAATCGAAATCAAGGGTCCAGACTCCAAGCTAATTTGTAATATGATTTCGGCCTGTGGCTACATCTGTATCCCTTCGTTAACATACATTGCTGAAGCACAGTCCATGTTAATATAGCAAGGAAGTGTTGGTTGAGTTTGCATATCGCAGGCAAGCTGAAATATTGCAGTTGAGCCTAATCAATCAAGTTAATTGTTCACACTGGACTTCTTTAGTTTGTATGGTATGAAAGCTGTTTTAGACTTATCTGATACATCCCTCCGTCAGTTGAATCTGGGCTAATGAGGCATGATAAGATCGGTATAAAATGCTTATTAAAGTAATATTGAGTGCTAATGAGAAGACCACAGTGTATCCATTTTACAGGATTTAGACCTCTGCTGTCTGGAAACCCCTAGTGCCCTCTTAACTAGTGAAAGCAATTGGGCTGGGATCCATCTCCCCTGAATAGCCTGTTGGTTGAATCCTAGCTCAGGTAAGTTAAATGTTTTGATACTGAAATGCAATATGGCTCCTCTATCCAGTGCCCACACATGGCCACTTGAGTTCCACTGCTGAGACACTGGTTCAATTTTACTTGAGCTTTATGACCATGTTTTCACAATATAGATGTTTGATAGACTCTTGTGGTTGTGGAAAGAAAACTGTAATTGCCTCTGCCAACGCTACACCAGCACAATCCTGAAATCTTGTACCAATTGTGTGTGCGTGTGTCTGGACTGACAGTGTGGGCTTTCTGTTTTCAGTGCTTTCAGACTGTTCACTAAGAACAAAAAAACTTCTCCACTTAAAACATTTCAAACAGCTGTGGTTCATAATAAAAGTTCATGCTGTTTGTCCTGCTTGCAGTTTGTATTATAGAATAATGCAGCTTTTTATACCGCCGTTTGTGGCGGTATAAAAAGCTGCATTATTCTATAATACATTAGAACAATATGAACACAAATGACAAGAGTCAAAGAAACATCCTTCTTCGTAATATAATCCCTTTTTCTGTAGAGAGATTGTGGTTGGCTGCTTAAGAGAAGATCTTGGCTCATCCTAGTCAAGGTTATAAGGTTTTGGGGCCTCTTATCTACACCGACTTTCACAACTGCACAGTGGCACAAGTCACAGCTCCAGAGATTCCTGGTCCAGACTTCAGACTCTGCCTGTGTGGAGTTTGCATATTCTCCATTGTGTCTGTCTAGGTTTACTCTGGGTACTTCCCACAATCCAAAGCCATGGGTTGGATATTTTTTTTGCTCTGAATTGGTCCAGTGTAAATGTGTCTGACTATTTTTGATGCAACCATGATCATGTCTTGAATGTTGATGCAATGTTAAATAATAAACAAAACAAAACAAAACACAACCTTTACTTTCCAAGCAAAGTCTTGTTCTCAGGAACTGATTCTCAGGAACTGATTCTCAGGAACTGATGCTTCTTGTAGCTGGCTCTTAGCAATGAGCTACAGGTGTTGCTGTTAAGAAATATGCTTAAGCTGCACTTCAGGTGTTTTTACTTGGCTCTAGGGGTTCTGACCATTATAAACAGCAGCACATCATTAGACTTGTTCAGTGTACATTAATTGTCAACTTGTTGAAACAATTTAGGGTCTCCTGAGACCCCTAAAAAGTGAATTGCTTCTAATAATTTAGAGATGCAATGTGATTTGTCAGTTTTGACAGTTCGGAGGCTTAATTAGATCTAATATGGACCTGCTGTGATCTTGATTAAAATGTGTATGGTGGCACACGTGATTTGAATGATTTTCTTTTATTACATCACACCTTCATGTGTTGTACTGTCTTTAACACTACAAGTCAAAAGATTTAAAACACTTGTATAAAGACTTTTGTACTGAGCTTCATGTTTTGGAGGGATAGTTTTTATCTCACACCACAGAATATTTTTCTTACTTTCCAGGAGTTCATGGCTTTGCACTTCAGGTGTACACAGCTTTTTCGGTATTACAAAAAGTAGCAGATACTCTATCTACATCAACTTACAAATGATAGTCTTACAATTAAAGAACCCAAAATGGCAGATTGACAGAGGTGGAATTTAAACCCGGGACCTTTTGTTGTATAGGAGAATGTGTCTTTAAGTCATGGTCCTCCCAAGACGTCTTTCTTATAAAACAAGTATTCTTTTACTTTCCATTGTTGCTCTAGCCTTAGATATTACAAGATAATATAAAATTGTAACGCTACTTTGAAACAATGCTCCATTGTAAAAAAGCCCTTTATATATTAGAGACACGTCTATCGATCAGCTAGTGATCGAAATCGCCTGGTTTTCAGTGTTAAACATTAATTCACAATTCAGTTTTGTTTTTAACTCAGTCCCAGTTTTATGCTGCATGTTTTTTAGACATAAAGGTGCTAACGAGGAGGTGCTATGTCTCCATGGGTTTTCTCTGTGTACTTCACATTACAGTTATATTTTAGCTTAATCGGTTTCTTTAAACTTCCCCGGTGTGAGCATGTTTGAAGTGCTGTTGTACCTTGCTCTTGTCTAAGACGCATGCTGATGTAACATGCCATAAATGAATAAAACATGAACCTGTCCACTTAACAGAAAGAATATATAATTTTGTTAAGGTGGTAAGCAGCAGGAAGCATTTTGATATCATGACCCAGCCTCCTCATGATTTATTAATTTTTTGTCCATTTTAGTAGTGTTTATAGTTGGTCACATTTTTTTTTATAAAGCTTAACTATTATTGATCACATTTTATTATGAATTGGGGGTGTCTCTGGTATAGCTTAGGCTATGTCTGGAACATGGCCGCCATCTTAAAAACCACCATATGGCATCGAGGGCTAGTTTTTCCAATGGGATGGTGATCATGTAGCATCAGAGAAGACCTGAATTGTCTCAGACATTAGGTTTGCAATATCACTTGTGGTTCAAAAGTCACAACAACCAACCCTCAGAAAGATCACCGAATTCACTCCGCATGATGGTCGTCCGAAGGCCGCTACCAACAAAGAAAGCTCAACAATTGTTTTGACAGCAACATGTTTTGTCAGCCAGTCATCTCTTATACGGATTCTTTAGGCACCCTTTCAAGATCCAGCTGCAGCAGAATTGCCAGAAGGTGACCCTGATATAGACCCTGTCCAGTTCTGCACCTGGGCAAATCAATGGATACCAGCATTTGCACAGAGCATTCTGTTTAATGACAAGGCAAATATTTGTCGACGATGGCCAAGTCAACCGCCAGAACATAAGGTACTGGAGTGAATAAAACCCTCCCTGGATTGGCAGACACCAAAGTCATAGGTGCTGTGAAGGTTATGTTGTGGAATGTGGGGCAGCCATATAATCAGACCCATATTCATCGACCAGACCTAAAATGCTCACTGACAGTGACCGTGCTACAGGAAATCGTCTTCCCATACTTTCTGACCGAAGATGGCAGTTTGCCTCGTCTATACCCAACCGCATGGGGTTAAATCACACTACAGAGCAGGTGTTTGTCAGTGGCTAGATATTCATTTCTTTGGTAATTGGATTGGCCATCGTGGACCTGTGGAATAGCCACCCAGATCACCCAACCTCACACCACTCAACTTTTATCTCTTGGCTCATTTCAAACGAATCGTGTATGCTGAGTAAATCCGTAACAAACACCACCTTCAGCACTGCGGCACTGCATCATGGAGGCTTGTGATAACATTTCTCTGAAGATTTTCATGTGTTTTCATAAGGACTGGATCCCGCACCTTCAATTCTGTGTTCAGGACCAGGGACAGCACATTAAACCTGTAATATAGCTGTGCATTTAGAGTTGTTGCAGCTTTCGGTGTTGATACCGTTTGAGTAACGAGATATTGCACATCTCATTGTGGCATTCCATTTCTGAGACATTTTTGGTCTTCTCATCGGGAAAAAAAGCTTGCCCTTGATCCAGTATTGCAGCTTTCAAGATGGCGGCAATGTCCGAAACATAGCCTGAAAGATAGGCTCCCTCATCAATTTCTTTCTGGGTATTCAGATACATAATTTTCCTTTTTGTTTTTGAAATAAAAGTTTCTGTGACTTTTGACTCACCCTGTATATTCGACTTGTATTTGACTATCCTTTTTCTTAAGTGATGTGGCATGTTGTGTAGCTTGTCCTGGCAATGTAGTCAGGGCAAGCAGATATGCCAGATTTCCATCCCACTCTCAATGTCAGTGACCTCAGGATCACCTTCTCCATGACCGTATCTATGCCAAGTCCATGACAGTTCTGACCTCTGTCATGGTGTTTCTCCAAGGTGAGAGCTTGGATATTAAGGGGAAAATAAGGATTTATTTTGTGTTAGGATATGACATCCTCCTTGCTGAGGCATGGCATTTCGTGGGACTTTACCAGCTGTCAGAGTATTCACCCTTTTCACCCACCTGTTGCTTGACTTTTGCCGTTAGAATGCCATCTCCAATTAATTCTACTAGCGGAGTGATGCAAATCAACAGATCACATCCATTTCCATTTCTCTCTCACTCATTTGCCCTTTTCTGTGTGTTATTCCCCATTCCCACTGCCTCAGAGCTCATATTTGCTAACTATTACATTATTACCCCTGTGAGTGTGTGATTGAGAGTCTGAATCATCTGCTCTCTAATGCATTAAAGCCTGCATATTAATCTCCAAGCCAGCATGTATTCTCAGCATGCCATTGCACTGACTCTGACCCACTGTTTCCCTTGCATCACTGTTTAGGCACTGGTGTGTTATTAATGGAACTATAGGTTTATAAGCAACATGGGCACTATAGATTAAATTTACATGAACAAAGTACCACTCTGCACAGTGTGTGTGCACTGTTGCAGAAACACAATGCCCTTTCCTGCGGTGCAACCTCAGCAATGACCTTCACCATGCAAACTAGCTTTCATAATAAAGGCTCAATGAGTCTATGTATAGTACTGGTATGTGCGTGGGATGAAGAAAAGAGGCAATTGATGGTCCAGCGTGCTGCACTTGTATCCTTTTTTACAAGTGCTTAATGAACTAATATAAATATAGCTAGAGAGACAAAATTAGATGGAAGTTTAACTTGATACTTCTCAGTGTAAAGATAATGTTGAGATATTACTATATTTCTTATTCTATCTTTAGAATGGCTTTTACAAAATCTTAAGCAATTATTAAACTATAAATGGCCCAGTGAGACTATTTAATCAGGTGCTTGGTCTACCATTTATATAGCCCATTATCATGCTGGAAGTAGCCATTAGAACATGGGTCATTTTTGGTCATTAAGGGAAGCACAGGACTGTGCCAAGAAAACATTGCACCACCTCCAACCCGATCAGGTTGGATTTAGAGAATTAAGCTGTAGGTTCCAGATTGATTAGAGAGGACCATTTTATAGTCTTCAGCTGCCTGTTTTTGTTGAACCTGTGCCAACTGCCCCCCCCAGCTTTCTATTGCTGGTTTAAAAAAGGAAACCGGTGTGGTTTTCCTGCTCTTGTAGCCTATCTTGTTCAGTATGTGTTTTGAGGTGCTTCTCTCAGTAGTTATGAGTTTCTGGATAGCCTTTCTGTCAGCTCAATCTAGTCTTCCCATTCTCTGCTGACCTCTCTCATTAACAAGGTGTGTACAGATCTGCCACTCACTGGTTTATTGAACTTTTTTCCTTTAATGCTGTGGCAAGAGTTAAAAATAAAAACACCGTAAATTAGTAGTTATACACAAACAAGCCTGTCTGGCACCAAGAATTTTGCCTCAGTACTTCAATGTATACTCAATATAATTGATGATGCTAATGGTACATCCTGTTAATTGTTTAGGTTATCAGTTCTCCTTATCATGAATAAGCTCTTAGTGTGTGTTTTTCAGTTCAGCAGTGACACTGAAGTGTTTAAAAAAAACCCACCAGTATTGCTGTGTAGGATCCACTCATTAACATGACCAACACATGATGGTGTGATCCAGTTCTGATAATGATCCACCTTCCAAATAGTTCCTGATCTTTGGTGGCCGTGTGGGAGTCCTGACCATTAGTGAACAAAGTAAAGGGGAATGACAAGTCATGTAGAGAAATTGTTCATTTCAGAACTACAAACTCCATCTATATGGTAAGTAAAACTGATAAAAATGTACAATGAGTACACAAACAAAGATGTAATTACCTTATAAAGCGATCAGTGGTAAAAACAAAGCCACAAAGGCATTGCTTGAATGTATGTGTTGTCTCTACGTTTCAACCGAGAACTCAGTGAGCTAATGCTGGTTACACAGATAAACTCTAACAGTTTTTCTGACTACCTGATCATCTGTGCGCTACATTTGGCTTTTAATTCCTGTAACTCCACCTTTGATATGCGAGTCATTTCCACAGCACACATCCTCTCTACCTATTCCTCCACATGTACTGAGTATGTTTCTAGCCCAAGATCTGTTTGGATTTTAATTCTACGGGAACTGGATGTGACTGTGTATGTAATGTGAGGCTTTTAGGTGACTGGGCAAGGGATAAGGAGCTTATAGTTTAGCAAATAGCCCTCTTGAGAAAACTGTGGCATTTAATTGATGAAGCAGATGCCTTGATATCTTAACATGTTAATTACTTCTGTAGGTAGGAGCTGTGGTTATTTAACTTCCCTGTAATTTTTTGGTCATTTCTTTTAGATTAGATCTCTCAGCAATGCCAAAGTTTCCCATTTTAGCAGAATTACTCGAAGTGAAGCTTAGACCTTCTTAATGTTTACATTAGTGTACTGCAATCCTTTTTCAAATTGTATACTGTGTGTGTGTGTGTGTGTGTGTGTGTAAATATATAATATGTTGTGTAGTTAGGTGCTATTTTACTAGTTTAAGTGTATTGTGGAATCAGTGATTCCTTCTATTGTAAAAAAAAAAATTAAATATTAAAGATTGATTAGATGTCCACTTTTTTGTGTAGCTGCTGTTCTGCAGAATCCGCTTAGAATGATGGGATTAATTGGGGTGAATTTTGCTACATATCCCTTAATAGCACTGAACACCTCTGAGCGAAGTGACTCATGAACAGAGAATAACAAAATAAAAAAACAAGGCACAATCAAGCGAGGGGAAACAAACATTGTATTATACACTGCTCACAAACATTAAGGGATATTAGAGGATATTTCCCTATTTTTTGTGAGCAGTATATCATTAATAGAACATGACGACAATAAATCTTTGACTTCAAGGACCTAAACTTTTATCTTATTGCCTCCTTACTGCATCGAGAGAACATACATGTTGAGAGGTCTACGGTATCACTTTAGTAAACTGTAATTTTGTGTTATAAATGCTTTATGGTAGGTGCCTATTGTTCTACATTAACTGCTTTTGAAAACAGCATCCATCTAAACTTCCACTATTAGGCTACTAGCCATCAGATACTGAAAGTCACTTTGGATAACGACACCTGCTAAATGCTGTAAATGTAAAACCCATCTATATTGTGCAAAATGTTATTGGGGCTGTTTAACTTTTAAAACAGTTACTACTCAAGCTGGATTTGTTGTCCTTTCCAAATGTATTGCATATGCTAACTGTTAATGTGCATGTATGCCATCCTGTTAGCAGGCACTCTTTCCACCCACTATTCATATTATAGTCATAAGATTATTTTTAGCCTGTGTGACTTTATGAGTAATTCAACAACGTGAAGCACGTTTTCCAAGCGAGACTGGATTTTCACATTCTGCTTATAAATCACTGAACCTTGGCACGTGTCATCTTGGTTCTATTTATACTTGGTAAAAATTACTCTTAGGAGAATGTAACCACTCTTAATCTCTTTCACAACCTATCTACAGAAAAGATACTACTGCCAAACTCTCCTAAACTGCCTCTGCATGTTTGGTAAGGTCGGAAAATAAGATTTTAAGGTAAGATATTATAGGAGATTAACACTGGGCTAAATTTTGGAAAAATTAACCTCTCCGGTGTAAGGAATAGGCCTTAGCATTGATTTGTTCCTTGCAAGTCAGTGGTGTTATTGTTTTATATATAATGACTAACCCAAGGTGATTTCATGTGGGAACCAGACTAGTCTGCTCTGTACCATTTTATTATTACAACCCAAATATCATCTGTATTATAGTGGCTGCATTGAATTTATTTAGTCTATTCTGGAGCCAGACCTGGCCATGTGACCCCTCACCAGTTCGGAACGCCACCTCAGCAGTGGCATAATATAAACAAGGCTGTTTCAGTGCCCAAGGTTGTGTGTCCCAGTGCTAGGAAAGTGAGTTTTTAGTTGCCAAGGGGTCTAGTTTTTTTTTTTTTTCAGGATCATGGGGCGTTTATGTTCCTAAGTCTTTGCCATGTGCTTTAGAGTTCTTCAAATATGGTTAAGCTGTTGTGCCCTCCCAAGACTACCAAACAAGAAGAGTGTGAAACCTTGTGTAATAATCCCAGCAGCACTGATTCACTGTGACTGACAGTCACTAATGTTTAAAAAGCTGTGTGCCAGGTGGCCCATTTCCATTGGTGACCCCTTAAGTTTGATTTTGTATATAACAGATGGCTTACAGTGAGTAACTGTATACATACAGTTGATGTCTGTGGTTAAATAGAATGTGGGAATAAGTGTTAAAAGAGATTAAGTGGTAAAATTCTCATCTAAAAGTGATTTTCTTAGTCTTGTGTAGGAGTATAAATGTTTGTGCTCGTCTCTGGTTGCATGTGATTAAAAATCTCATTGTAGTTATTGTAGATGTACCATGTAAGCGGAGTGTATACGAATATCTTACTTTTGTGTAGCAATCTACCCTGTCTTTAAAAGTTCAGATGACGTTATCACTAATACTACACTTCACTGAGTATTAAAATCACATTCATAACACTGGAGCTGTATTGCATTTGGGATAACATTAATGTAATACTTGGCAAAAGTTTCAGGCCACCACTAATTTGTTGTTTTATTAATAATATTGGGAGCACGAAATTGCAGATAACATTCACTGGACAATAATTGAACCCAAAAATTTCAAACTTTGAAACCATAAAACTGTTTTGTTATTTTTTTCACTGAAATTTCATTCTAGCCTTTATGAGCTTTTGTTTGTCTTGGCCTTTTCACCCTGTTCCTCTTTTTTTTGGTGGTGGTGGAAGGTGCTGCTATCTTAAAAAGACCATTCCCGATCAATCTTATTTAGACTGTAGAAGGGTTAACAACATTCAGATGAAGCTGACACATGGAGAAGTTTATTTTATTTTTATTACTTCGTACACAATTCCTGTATTTTTTGCTTGTATTCTTATAAAGATACAGATATTATATATAGTTATTATGCCATTGCTAAAACATAGGCATATCTAATCTAATTGGGTCCTAAGACTACACACACTGTGACAACTCTTAATAACTAATAACAACTCTTAATATTTTTTTCCACTTAGCACCTATTTCAGAAGGCTTATAAACCCCAGCCTTGTATTTAGAACCTGTTTTTTAAAGCTCAGTCTAAATTGTTAGTTTCTGTGGACTGGAGACATTGCTCAGGCTAGAAATAATAAATGTTTATTTATTTATTTTTTAACCTTATGCTTTTGATGTGCTGTCCCGGCTTGTCTGTCTACACTGGTTGCTTTGTTGTGTCTGTTGTTTGAAGTGGTAATGTATGCACCTGGTGATTTTGATGTTAAATGGAGGCGACTCACAGTTCCTGTATTCTATGATGAAACTTTGATTTGTGCCCAACAGGAAAGGCTTTCACTTGATTTAAGAGAATGTGTGGTGTTTTATTTATAAAAAAAAAATATACTAGAAAAATAGTTTTTGTAGATTTTAATGCATTTATTGTACGGGTAGCTATAATGTTCTGTCATTCTGATGAAATACATTGAAGTTGCTCTTTTCTGTGTTTCACTTCTAACTGGAATGTGTGCATGTAAGCGTATGTA
The DNA here is from genome assembly GCA_034780255.1 of Parotocinclus maculicauda. Classification (NCBI taxonomy): domain Eukaryota; kingdom Metazoa; phylum Chordata; class Actinopteri; order Siluriformes; family Loricariidae; genus Parotocinclus; species Parotocinclus maculicauda. The sequence continues at coordinate 13,223 of JAUZSU010134186.1, forward strand.
CATACAATAAATTAAAGACTAATAAAACATCCAGCTAGAAATGTCAAATTGCTGCAAATCTTTGCATGCACATACGTCAGTCATGTCTATTAGTCAACAATCTTTTACAAAGAGGTACATGAAACCAATTACGTCACTGAAAGCATTTTTATAGAGCAGTGGGGGATCAGACCAGACCTGTTTTCATTTACATATCTGACTGTGACATAACTGCATGCCGAGTTTTGCAACAGTGTGACATTTTTAACTGGGGGCTTTATTATTGTCAGTGAGTCTATGTTACCTGGATATGTCTGGATGCTCATGAATCCTGTATAGCTATAAATGACTTAAACAGCAAAATCTCATAGTATGTCCTGCACATTGATTAAAAATTTTTTTTTTTTTTAATAAATTAGTTCTTTTTACAGTACTGAGCAGAGAAGTCCTCCACTGTCAAAGCGACCTAACTGCCTGTAAAATTGACCCATTTATATCTGTTTGAATAAAAGCAGTATTGAAAGGTAATGGCTTATGCTCAGGGTTATTTTGCGCACCGAGAGCCTGTGCATCATATAATTGAATGAAATAATCAGTTTTAAGGTAAAATCCACAAGGTAGCAATTATTTTGTTCAATACTTTAATTTAGTCATAGCAGTTATGTTGTAGAGCTGCATGGTGGCTTGGTGGTTAGTGCTATAACCTTAGAGCTTCAGAGACACAGGTTCGAGGCTCAGCCATGGGGTTATGCCTTAGTGGTTTTTCTTTGAGAACTCTAGTTTTCTCCAACATTTTACAAGACAAGCTCATTTTCCTATGTCACATACACTATATTGCCAAAAGTATAAGCTCACCCATGTAAATCGTTGAATCCAGGTGTTAAATCAAGCACCTCATCATGCAGACTGCTTCTACAAACATTTATGAATGAATGGGTCACTCTCAGGAGCTCAATGGGTTCCAGTGTGGTACCATGATAGGATGCTACCTGTGCAAGTCCAGTCGTGAAATGTACTTTCTGTTAAATATTCCACTATCCATGAGTGGTACTATTACAAAATGGAAGCGATTGGGAAGGACAACAGCACAGCCATGAAGCAGTAGGCCATGTAAAATGATAGCATGGGTCAGTGGATGCTGGAGTGTCACCCCTGAATCTGTCTGGTAATCTGATGGATGAATCTGGGCTTGCCGGTTGTGGGTACTTGTCTGACTGCTTTGTGTATAAAGTTTGGTGGAGCCCTCCATTATGGTGTGGGGTTGTTTTTCAGGTGTTGGGCTCCCTTAGTTCCAATTAAATTAACTCTCTTAATGCTTCAGCATACCAACATATTTTGGAGAATTTTCTTTTTTTCTTTTTTTCAATTTTTTTTGGTCGACATCGTGCTAAACTCTATGGATGGAGAATGTAATTCAGGTTTATGTGGATGTGAAGGGAGAATACTTATAATACTTATATACGTACTATAAAGTGCATGTCTTTTTCCATCCCTCTGGTTTGGAGAGAACACACAGATCACACTTTGGTATTGATACCTCTGCATGACAAACATGAATGGTTTAACATCACAATCTGAACCCATGGCTAATTATCATAAATTACCATATTGAGATTAGTATGTCATAGTTAGAAATTGCTTGAACAGACCAACCAGAGGACAATTTGGATACACTTGAATATTTTAGGGGTAAATTTTTACATAAGTGTAATAACATCCTTAGTTATAAGTAAGTATTATTAACTAATTTTACTATTCAGCGTTTATTTGTCAGTGAAAAAAACATACCTGGTAGAAAAATTCTAAAAAACTGATATAAATTCAGGATGAAATGAAATGCAGTATAAGGTCCATATATTTTGGTTGACACACAAAGGGTTTTGTTGCTCAGGTTTGTCATTGTCTTATGTAGTGCAAGCATACTAACAATACTGAACAAACGCTGCAACATACAGCTACTTAAGTAGATGCCATAAATCTCAGGTGAAGCTGTGTACAGCTACTCATGAGTAGGTTCAGGACTGTGTTGTCTGTCATACATAAATCACATTGCAGAGCAAACATGAACAACCTAATGAAAATAATCTAATAATATAGAGTAGAAAATTGGAATTGATGACCTAGACGGGCAAATATTGTTGAAGAGCCTGCCAATGATAAATGGTTATTGATTGACAGGTTTTGTTGTTGTTGTTGTAATTTTGTTGTTGTTAAATTCACTGTGTAAATGAATAGATGTAGTAGGGCTACATATAGACCTTGCTAAAATAGCCCTTTGATGAAGATTAAATGATTCTTGTCTGTTATCTTTCCCCTGCCGAGGACTTGGATCTTCTCTCTTTGGACATTCCAGTGCAAGTGTCCCTGGAGCATTTAGTTTTGCTTCATTCAGCACAATCCTTTATGACAGATGGCTCATTTATATTACAAAATGCCTTGATTTAGGCAGTCAAATCTGTTGCCTTATTATCCTTTATATTAGCCTTTGTTGTCTGAGGTTAGTAGGCATCTCAGTGTGTTAATCTAGGTAGGGTTTTATCATTCTTATTATTATTATTATTATATACATGTTGCAATTTTCTTGACCCATTCTGATTTTGATATGTGACCATGCAAATTCCTCTTTCGGCCAGTTCTGATTTTGGGACGATTAATGGCAGCATGCAGATACATTTTTGTATTGTTCTTTAAATGAAAAGTTCTTACATCTTATCATAATTTGAACTAGGTTGTAAGGCAATCCTTTTCTTTTTACAAATCTAAAATAAGTCAGAATAAAAAAAGTAATATTTTGACTTTTAACAAATGAAAACAAACACCAAAGTGGTTGGCTTCCTACCTAGCTCAGATCATATCAGGTATCGTGGAGAGGATCTATCTCCGCATCCCGCAAACTGACCACTGGTGTCCCACAAAGCTCAGTCCTTGGTCCTCTCTTGTTCTCCCTCTATACTCTCTCTCTTGGTGAGGTTATATCCTCACATGGCTTTTCATATCACTGCTATGCTGCTATCCTCGGGCACCCAGGTCTCTGCCAAGATCTCAGCATGTATAGCTGACATATCATCATGGATGGCAGATCACCACCTTAAGCTAA
>JAUZSU010134206.1:0-16295 GCA_034780255.1 Parotocinclus maculicauda
CGCCCTAGGTTTGCTCAATTTGGGATTGGCCTTTTAAGATCATATAAGATTATAAAGCTGCTTTGAGACGATGCAACGTTATAAAAAGCTCTATAGAAATAAATCTGACTTGACTCTCAGTGATAATCCAAAGATTTTATCCAAAGGCTGGACATTTATTTAACACTGAGGACAGAACACTTTTATTTGTACGTTTCCAGCTACACAAATATACCGTAAATGTTTTGGGGGTTTTTTTTTAACATGAAAAACAAACACCAGTATTTGGACACAGTGGTAAGATTCCCTAATAAGACTTACTCCAAAAAACAACAAAGGTCAAAACATTATAGAAAATAACATGCACTTTTATAGATACTTTTATCCAGAACAAGTTACAGATGATACCACGAGATGAAGGCTGTTGCTCAAGGAACCAAAACAGTGTCTGGACCTTGAATCTCAGACCTCCTGGGTCATAGTCCAGTACCTTATCCATTAATCCAGCACAGTCCCGTTATAGTAAACCCTTTCCTGGGTTACCGTGAGGCAGTTTGGTGGTGTGAGGGTGGGATAGGAGGGTCATCGCCTGGCACTGCAACTGTGCCATCTTTTCAGCCCTGCGATGGACTGGTGCGCCATCGTGTGGCTGCCTGGTTCAAGAAGAAAAAGACCTCGTCTTGTGTCACGATTGTTTGTCGTTTGCTATGAAAGTACTTGTTCAGAGGTAAATAACACGAACGATCCCCCCCCCCCACCCAAGAAAAGGTAAAAAAATATCTGAACAGAAGTCATTTTTCTTAGGTTACATTTCTTATTTACTCATTTCATTTGACTACATATCATTTTTTCCAAACACAGATCTATATATATATATATGGTTAAATAATCGCAAATACCGAAATAACCAACCAGCAGTGAGAGACTGTTTACTGGGCTTACTGGGAAATGGCACTTAAAATGGATGAGGTGAGATGCACCGTGGGTTGCTCTGGAGCTACATCGTCCTGCGTTGCTCCCTTCTGACCCTTTTCTCCTTCCACAGCTGGCTGTGAACATAGGGGTAAAATAAGTAGGTTCTGGGCCCCCCCTGTGTGAAGGAATGTGCGAAAGCAACGCTCTACACCCTGACCGCACGCTGCCTCTCGACTTCACACTTCACACTGACTTCAGAAATATGTTTTTCTTTTATTTGTGGAACTTATTATGAAGATATATCGCATTACACACATACACATACAAACACACACACGCTGCAACGTAAATCTAGGTGAGTCTGATTTTCTAGTTTTATTTCAGGATTAAATGATATAAGCCAGCTGTGGAGGTAGAAAAGGGTCAGAAGGAGGCTCTGGAGGACGATGTAGCTTCTGGATTACGTTGCCTTCATATTATATTTAGAAGCAACATCTGAATTGGGGTGGTGCAATCCGGTTTATCTCATGTCAGTCCCAATTCCGGGAAAAGGAAGAAGGTTGCGTCAGTAAGGACCCCTGGCTTAAATCTCTGCTCCAAAACTGGATGGGACTGTAGGACCCATTTTTCTGAAACCATCTTACCCAGGTTGTCCCGAATAAAAAGCCGTTTAACCAAATGCTCTATGTCGTTCTTTAGCATCAGCTACTCACAACAAGATTTACAGTTGCCAGACTTGCAAATTATACAATCCATGCCATTGTGGAAGTTCTTGCTCAAAAACCCAACAGTCTTAGCGGTGCGATTTGAACCCGAGACCTTCTGCTCTACAGTCCAGGACCTTAACCGCTATGCCAAAAAATGTCTTTTCGGGATCGGTTCTTGCAGAATCGGACAGCCTTGTAATGCGGCTCGAATCCATAAAACACCAGAAAGCAATTGTTTTTACACGTACTAGTACTTGAAAGCACACAATATATTTTGCTTATATTCGGATTCTAAAAAGAAAACATACATTGTAGTAATGCTACTATGGTGACATATATTTAGGGGTAACGGTAAAAATTCACCTGCCATTGAGCAAACCTTAAAATAAAAGGTAAAAACACAGTGTCAAGAAACTACATCATCCTGCATAGCTCCCTTTCTGACCCCTTTCTCCTTCCGTAGCTGGCTGTGGAGGTCGAAAAGGGTCAGAAGCGTCAAAGTTCTCAATCGGCAAACTATGCAGATACGGACCTGAGTTAGTGGTGTCGTCGTATAGAAACCGCAAAGACATTTTGTGCTTTAACCTTTCTGACCTCTTTCCCTTTCCGTAGCTGGCTGTGGAGGTCGAAAAGGGTCAGAAATGTCAAAGTTCTCAATCGGCAAACTATGCAGACACGGACCTGAGTTAGTGGTGCCGTCGTATATCAGACACGCTTCATAAACTGCCCAATAACTAGAGAACCTGACGGAAACCGTAGCTTCACCGCCACACTGTGCTGTGCTCTATTTAAAAAAAAGTTCTGTCTTTAATCATAGAGCAGCTTGCTAACCTCATTCAGGCCCTTGGTCAGTAAATGTAAATATAATGCTTTAAAGTAAAGGTAGCACAGCAGCTAAACGTTAGCCCGAGCGTCATCTTCGTGACTAACCTGACCTGAGCTTCAAGGAAGCAGCTATACTGAATAATACTCTATCGAATAATAAAAAAAAACGCCGTCTACGACACCATCGCAAGTTAAACCGATAAAAATAACGGTAGCATCTCCCGTGTTGTATAATGCCATTCACGCTACACATTTAGCTTGTTCCGGGGGGTAAACGGCCAGCCACAAATCACACGGGGTTCACTAGCAGCCAGCAGCATTGGATATGAGTAAATATGAAAGCACTTAAATATGAAATCTCGGCCCCTCCTGACCGGTTGTGAGCCACTCCTCGACTTATAAACACAGGGATTTATAGCCTGAGTGGGATAAAACTACAAATCATAGCAAACATGATGCTAATATTGGAGCTTAAATGGACTTGTTGCTGTATTTCTGCATCTCTTTGAGGGTTAAATAGCCGCTGCTGCAGGGCTGAACCACCAGAGACGACGGTCGCACCGCGGCGTCGTCCGGTCCCTCGGTGTCGACACCGCTTCCAGAAACACTGTCCTCTTCCTGCCTGGGCGGCGGCTGCGCGAACGAGAATGGGACGTTCATCCTGGTGCGTTCTGGAAAAGACAAGAAGAATGAGACCAGGTGCTTGATGTTGACCTCGCTGCATTCCTCCGTTGGTCCTTTCTCTTCGTCTTCTCGTTCCTGTTCCTGTTCCTGTTCCTGTTCCAGTTCGTCCTCATCCACCCTGTCTCTTTCCACTCCCACTCCAATGCCTGAGTCAGGACTCAGAGGGTAGTCTCCTTCCAGGCGCTCGTAGGACGACGTGGACTCGATGGGGTGGTAGGTGAAGTAGACGGGACACGTGTCCAGACAGAGCGATCCTGGCTGGTGCTCGCTGTAGAAGTAGCCCATGTTGGAGACGCCCGATGAGAGCGCGCTGCCGCCGCTCGCTTGCTGGCCGTCGTACAGGAGCAGCATTTCGCCGGACAGGGCGTCGTCCCAAACCTTGGAGACTTCATCCACGGGTGAGATCTCGCAGTCACACGGCTGAGGCGGGAGGAAGGCAGGGGTCGAGTGCTGAGGACCGAGCCATTGCTGTGGAAAGAGAATGAGATCGATTGGTCAGAGTAACGATCCTTTACACCAAAACCGACAGACTGCCACGCTTCAGGGAAGAATGCACAACCCAACACGACGACGTCTTCGTCCAAAAACTTGCCAGTCCAGGCTAAATCGAATCAAAGCCCTTATTACTGCTCCTACACAGTCACACACTAAGGGCCACTTTAGAGACACCACTTAACCTAACACACCGGAGTACCCAGAGTAAACCCACTCAGACACGGGGAGGCACACGCAATTCGGTACGTTCAACTTCATTATATACATATTAGGGGTGTAACGGTACGTGTATTCTTTATGAACCGTCACGGTTCGGTTCACGCAATCGCACGCAGAATACACGGTACATGCAGTCTATAAAAAGATACGAACAAAATAAACGTAGCTAATGCAGAACTAACGTTTAAAGGATAGTTACACCCGGAACCTTAAAAGTGCTCAATTACTAATCCCCACTGCTTTTTTGTGGTTAAATTAATATTTGATTTTATTTGCCTTTTGCATCTGCCATAGGCTGAAATATTTGAAAGTGCGTTATTTATTTGAGTATTTTCAAAAACAAGCAATGTTTTCCAGTTTGGAGCCTACTGTAAACTTTTATAAACATACAAAGAAGTGTAACACAACATTCGGTTATAATGAAGTTCCAATGTTATTAAGTTAATGAAGTTGAGGTTATACAAAATTCCCAGCCTCTTTCTTTTCCCCACCAACTGTACCGAACCGTGGGGTTTATACCGAGGTGCGAACCGAACCGTGAATTTTGTGTACCGTTACACCCCTAGTATTTTCTGTTATTGACATGGCTAATGGGTTTTGGTCAGTTCCTCTACATCACGACAGTCAGCCTTGGTTGGCATTTCAGTTTGAAGGGGTACATTACCAGTGGACGCGGATTCCACAGGGACTTCATAACAGTCCGACATTTTACCATCAGGCATTAAGGCGACATTTGGCAGAAGCGGATTGTCCAGTCAGAGAGTCCGTTTTAGTGCAATATATAGATGATGTCATGCTTGCATCACCTAATATAGAAGTGCACACCACTGAATTGTTAGCTCTACTGACACATCTTCATTCACATGGACATAAAGCTAACATGGCAAAAGCACAATTAGTTTCACCTACAGTTCAGTATTTAGGTCAGTTGGTGACAACAGGTCAACGGTCCATTCTTCCTGATCGTGCTGCTGTTGTGCGCTCAATACCTAAACCTGTAACAATCAAAGCACTCCGTTGTTTCATGGGTTTATGTAACTATTGTCGTCCATGGATAGAAAATTATGCCCAGATAGCTCAGCCATTATATGATTTGCTAAAAGGATCTTCCAAAGACTCTAACAAAGTTTAGTTTACTGATACAGCAGAGATTGCTTTTAAGGAGCTCAAGTTGGCTCTGACTTCAGCACCTGCTCTAGGGTTTGTGCAACTTGAACAACCATTTACTTTGTATGTGCATGAAAATGATGGGTTCATGACTGCTTGCCTGATGCAGGATCACGGTGGTCAGTTACGTGCTGTGTATTATTATTCAGCTAAGTTAGATGTAAACTCCACTGGTTTTGGTCCATGTTTACGTGCTGTTCAAGCTACATACTTAGCAGTGTTTGCTTGTGCCCCTGTAGTGATGTCCGAACCTCTCACAGTGCAGTGTCCACATGCTGTTACTTCTTTGATATCCTCTGCTCGTGTAATCACAGTTACTTCCCAGAGATGGGGTAACTGGCTTGCTGCTCTCACAGCTCCTAATATTCGCCTCCAAAGGGCACAGATCACTAATCCCTCATCTTTAATGATGACTGCATTGTCTGATAATTGTGATGAGAGTGAAAGTGATGAGCATGATTGTGTACTGTTAACACACACACCTCCTTCAGGTATTTCTGAATTCCCTTTAGAAAACTCTGACATGATTTTGTTTTACAATGGTTCTGCTCAGATCCTAAATGGATGCAAACGAGCTGGGTGGGCTGTCTGTTCACCTCATGCAGTGATAGCCCAGGGTCGTCTTCCTGATCATTACTCAGCTTAAGCTGCTGAATTAGTAGCTCTTACTAAGGCTTGCATTTTGGCAACTGGTGTTACTGCAACAATCTATACAGACTCCAGGTATAGTTATGGAGTAATTCATTATTATGGACAAATCTGGGGTAGGCGTGGTTTCCTAACAGCTGCGGGTACTCCAATTAAGCATGCCATTTTGGTTTCTGAACTTATGACAGCTTGTGAGCTCCCAACAAAGCTTGCAGTAGTTAAAGTTAAAGCTCACAGTTCATCTAACACTGTAGAAACCAAGGGTAATTGTATGGCTGATGCTGCAGCAAAAGCAGCAGCAAAATTTGAAACAATCTCCATTTCTGCAACCACATCCTCAGATCAAAATGTTCCACACCATTTGCGTTCATCCCTTTTGCAAATGTTTTCTGATGCTCCGGCATTTGAAGTATGGTCCTGGATGGATAAGGGTGCAAAACTCGACCCTAATGGATATTGGACTAAAGGTACTAAATATGTAGCACCTGAAACGTTACTCCCATATTTAGCTCAGCAAATTTACAGTCTGGGTCATGTGGGTGTTGATAGTATGGTCTACCGTTTCTCTTCTTTGTGGTGGAACCCTAAATTTCGCACACATGCAGTAGAGGTAGTATGACGATGGGCATTGTGTCAGTCCAACAACACAGCAGCTGGTGTTTCAACTCCAGCGGTACACACACAGGCTCCCTCTGGACCATTTAAACATCTACAAGTTGATTACATCACACTGCCTCTTTGTCAGGGTAAAAAGGATGTTTTAATTGTTGTAGATAAGTTTTCCCGTTGGATTGAAGCATACCCCACCAAAAATGAGACAGCTCTCCATACAGCTAAGGTGTTGGTCCAAGATTTCATTCCTCGATGGGGATTACCAAATCGTGTAGAATCTGACCAGGGAACACATTTTACTGGGAAAGTGGTTCAAGAACTCATGAAAATGCTACAGGTCAAATGGAAAGTTTATTGCCCATATAGACCACAAGCATCTGGGCAAGTGTAACGGCAAAATCAGACCATAAAACAACGGTTGGCCAAATTACATCAAAGTGGCGTTTCTTTGGTAGAAACATTACCTGCTGTCCTGTGTAGCATTAGAGCCTCACCCACTCGTAAGGTTTAAGTCCCTATGAAATAATCACCGGTCGTGCAATGTCTCTCCCTGGTACCATTGATTTAAGGCAGGCAGACGTGCATCTAATCTTATATGCACTGCTGAAATACTGTATGGAACTCACTGATTCTGTTAGTTCTGCACAACAGCGTGTAAAAGAGGCATGGGCTAAGCCATCGATGGGGGGTCACACAATTGTACCAGGACAATGGGTAATTATTAAAAATCACACAGCTGTATCCTTGGAGAAAAGATGGAAGGGCCCATTTCAGGTTTTATTAATCACAAACGCAGCAGTGCTATGTCAAGGTCGAAAAACATGGACACATGCTTCACATTGTAAAATTGTACCACCTCCTAATTAGGGATTATAGGTGAACTGGCTGGAAGAGCTTTGGGAAGATCTGTTGGTATTTAGACCGCAGGGGCCAAACCCAAAGTGAAGACTCCCTTTTCCCCAAAAATAACGACTAGCGTTTCCATACTTCCAGCCATTATCATAGAACCCAATGTTTAGGCAGGGAAAGAGTGGTGGCACTGTATACAATGTTTTTTTAAGCAATATAATTTGTAAGAAATAAAAGTATGTTATTTCCAAAAGTTCATTCTGTGACCAAAATGATACTGCTGATAGTATTCTTTTTTTTATTACAGCTGCCAGAAGTGGGTAAATGTGTTTCTGAGGAAAATTCTTCCACAAGAATGAACAACCTGATCCAGCCAACAGTACTCCAAGTTTCTGCTGAACTGACGACAGCTAAACATTCTACAGAAAGATCTATATCAGAGACTGAAATTTCATCAACACCTGAGTGTACATCAACCAATATGACAAAAGTGAATTTGAATTCCTTTATCAAAATATTAATTTAGTTTGTAATAGGTACATCATTATTAGGTAGTCCTGTTGTTACTACAGACAGTGATAATACTTTTGTGACACTATTCAACCTGACTAGACAAACACTATACAAAGGACAAAATGTTTGTATTTGTTGTTGTATTTGTACATCTGGAAAAATGAAGCAAGTACATGTAGCACAGACAGATGTAGAACTCACTATACTTCAAACTACACATGTGAGGTCAAACAATTACATTTAAGGGTGCAAAGAAAATATGCCTATACCATGATCCAGACAGGTATAAGAATAATCTAATACATCTGACCACACTCCTGTATGGTCAAGTGGGGGGAGTGTTGTATTGTAAATAGTTTTTAAATAATTCTTACTTTTCTAAATCATTACTTTTCTGTATCATAGTTTTCTTTTTAATATCTGTTTTAATTTGTTTCTTCTCACTTACTGTTTCCTGAGCATTGCAATAGAACATGTGTTCTTTGCAATGTAATTCCTTCTTTATGAGGTCTCTTTGAAATGTAATGTAATTCCTTTTTAAACTCCAGTCCCTTTGAAATGCAATGTCGTAAACCAACTCCCAGTTGTTGGTTGGGTTATCTTGTCTGACCATTTGGTCTCCGGGAACTGGGGGTATGCTTCTTGGGGAACATCTCAGGAAGTTCAAAGGGGAGTTACCTGACTATGGGGCTTCAGTAAAGGGGTGTGTGGGTAAAAGTATATTTAAGATCTTGCAAGAAGGACCTGGGTAGATTAATTTGGTAGCAGAGCTCTGTGCGCACAAAATAAAAACCTTCTCTCTACCTTTTTGAGTCTCCGCTCCTATTTTCAAGTTAACTAACTTGCCAGCAGAAGACAACACTACAAATCACATATTTAGCATAAAAAAAGAAAATGCTTTTAAAATGCCTTTCATTGCAATTTGGAGGAACGTTTATGACAGTTAGATTTACTTAATATTGTAATAAATTCAAGAAAAATGCAAAACAGAAGACAAATGGTCTCAGACATATATAAGTGCCTACTCTGTTACAAATAACATAAGGAATAGAAAAAAGATTATATCACAGAAGAAGATTATATCATTGTAAATTGAGCTTCAAATTCAGTTGTAACAGGGATGAATAACAGAACAGCTTACTTGATTTTATAACCATGTTTACAGCTGCCAGAGAGTTTCTGACACGAGAGTTGTTTAGGGGCAGCTCTTTTAGTTCTCACTGTCACTTTTGAGCCATTAACCTGTAAATCAAATGAAATGATAAGAATACATCAAGAATTACATTTAACATTTAATTCATTTTGAATATTTTGCTATCAAATTACCTTTAAAGAGGTTTTTGCTCTATCTTGTGCTGATAAATGGGATGCTGCTTTCCACAAAACATGAACAAACAAAACAAAAACAAAAACAGAAGTTAACAAAATCTATATTAAAAACTATATTAAGAATGAAGTTAAAATAGATTGCACACGTCAATATTTAGGGCAGTTGTGCGATATTCATATTTATTAAATGCATTTTTTAACCAATGCTAAACAAGATTTTTTCTTAAAACACTTCACAATTGATTGAATGGCCTTTTGTAAATTGAATTTCTCTCCCATGCAGAGCCACTAGACCAACTTTACTGGGTTAAGTGACCCTTCCAGTCAGAGCCAGTTCCAATCAGTTTGAATCATTTAAAAGCAAGCCAACCACTTATGCCGAAGCTGGTGGGAAGCACAGATGAAGCATTTTATTAAAAACAAATATGTCAAATATTTTGCAAATAAATAGTTATCTGCACAAAAAAAACATGTTTATATCCTTAAGAGAGTATATAACCTTGAGTATGAATATGACATCCTGAATATTTACTGCACTATTGTTCATATTTATACATGAATTTGGCATACTATGGAAAAAACAATAAGCATGTACAACAGATTTGGCAGCTTTACAATTGATCTACCAGCGTAAATAACATAACAGGCCTTAATCAAACTTGTGTAGACGTTACCAGAGCTGAACACATGATCTAATCTCTCATGCTTATCTGTGAATTGTGCTTAAAATCAACAGCAAAATTTCCTGCTTGCAATTTGAAGAGATGTCAAATTGTTTTAAATGTCTTTGTTAAATTTATATATTAAAATGATATGTGCATTTAAAAAAAAATCATAATCCTCATGGTCGCAGGTCTGGCGCCAAACTGGCAGCACAGAGCTCAAAGAAGAACCAATAATGGACAGGGTGACGATCCATTGCAGAGCACAGGCACATATTCACCTTGGAACACTTTAGAGACATCAACTCACCTGAAGCATGAATTTGAAATTTGTGAAGGTGACCATTATGGACATGGGGAGAACATGCAAGCTCCACCCAACAAGGAACGGCCAGTCCATGAATCAAACCTCTGATGTTCCACTTCTCAAAGTCTGTCCACTGTTTAAAGTGTTTTTAAGTTCATTGTAGAGGCATAACTAGCAGTCAACGATCTCTCACCAAGAGGTACACACACAAGTAATCTCTGAGAGCCTTTTTATAGGGCAGCAGGAACCACTTTTACACCATCTTGAGGCAAGAGCCAGTGCTTAATCAGACCACACCTATAATCATTTTAATATCTGAGACATAATCGCATGCAGAGTTGTATTTTTTTAAATATTTTTGTATACTTATGAATATGACATTTTGTGTATACTGGAGTTCTTGCATGCTTACTAATTCATTCCAAGTTTCCATTCCAATTTCTATTCACTTCTGCTTTGTAAGTATTTCCATTGCTTGTTTTTTGGGACCAAAAAAATATTATAAAACAAAACATGCAAGTGCTTTTTTTGTTTTCACAGTTCTCAGTTCATCAGTGCATTGGCTAGCTAGAAAAATAATTTCTCTTTTCAATCTGTCTTCTCTGCTTCTCTATTGGTGTGTATTATAACTTAAATTGCAAACTTGAATATGGCCCATGAAAATAAGACAAATAAGACATTAACAGCACTCTTACCGTCTGTGCAGTGATACATGACTGAAAGGTAACTTCCCATCTGTGGGCAAGGCTCTCCAAAGGTCGTCACGTTAACATGCAACTCACAGACAGGCAAACCATTGCAGGAGCCTTTAGGAAAACAACAGTATAATCCACAATCAAGAAAAAGTCATTATTATGGTACAAATGCTTTCAATGCACATGAAACATGACGTGGTATAATGACCAGGGTCCATACTAGGCATTACATTAAAACAATATATCACATAGAACAGGCCTTTCAAACAAATGCAGCAGCTGACCAAACAAAGACAATGATTTGTAATCCATTCATGTTTCCTAGCCTAGCACTGAACTTCTAGGTCCATCCCATTAGTGAGAGTCAGATTTAATTGTTCCTCACATTTGCTGAAAGACATTTACAGTGAGTAAACATTTGTGTTTATGCACCTGTGCTGTTTGCATTGAACTGTATTTTCATGAAACTCTAAACTATGGAATAAGCCTAAGCTTAAAAAAAATCTGTCAACAGACACTCTTCTGTTGCTGTTATCTTTAGTGTGTGTTAGATCTAAATGAAATGACACTAGTCAGAACTATATAATGGTTAAAAGAACAGGTTTAATACCTGATACCAAATCCACCACGTCCACCCAGCTGCACTTTTCCTGCACAGATGTGCTAGGATTGAAGATTGAATGGTTGGCTCTGCAGTAGTGCACCGTGTTCCTTCCATAGTAGCTGACGTCCACCTTTATGACCTGACCAGAGCCACACTTAAGTACAGCATTGTGGTCCACACAGGTCAAAGCGTGTCCCAAGTCTACAACAATTGCAAGAAATACAAATATATTGATTTTTTTTCAAACAGTGTTTGCAGGTATTATATTGGGAGAAAAACAGTTGGTACTAACCAAACTCGCAGATAAAGAAGAACTCCTGGCTGCAATTACTGGTTGTTCTCCACTGAAATTCATTTGAGATATAGCCACAACTTGCATCAAGCACGGGTTCACTGATCCAGTTCGAGTAACTTACGTTAGACCCATCCAGCCAAGACATAGGACCTATAAATACAATGCTGATGATTGTGAACTGCCTCTTATTACAGAAATACATCTGTGCTATATAGATCTTTGATTTCTCTACTCAACAGTGGTGAAATGCACAATTTGTCCAACCATGGCTAACTAAAAGCCATGTATACTGTTTACTACTGTTTGCGTTGCTTTGCCAGTGATGAGACAATCAATACAAATGACTCAGTGACTTTACTCATTATCATTACATACAAATATCTACTACACAAACAATGCCATCAAACTCACCCTTATCCAGGTTAAAAGAAGAAGATGCCAGCCCAAGCCACCAGTTGTGTTCTGGTTGCAAATGTCTCTGAAGAAACTGTTGCAACTTATAGTTCTTGATAAAGACTAGGTGTCCACCACTATGCTCGCACCACCCTTGTGCTCCAAAAAAACTGTGCCGAAGAGTCACAAACTCATAGCATGACCCCTCAAAGGGCTTTTGGTGTTCTGGGCAGGACAGCATTTCAGTGTCATCTTCACCATAGACTGTGATGGCACTGAAAATTACTAGCAATATCAGAGTGGACAAACAAGGTCTGTCCATCTTTACCTACGCACCTGCACAATAACTCCTTTAGTCTGGCATGTCTCTTTATTTATATAACAGCTGTGACGTCAGAAATGACTTAACAAGGCCTCCTAATTTGCACTTACTGCCCAACAAAGGACTGTCTGTCTATGGCAATAAGGTATAATGGATGTGCATTGTGTTTTTTCATGTGAGTGAAAGCTATTAGCAGAAATATAGTTTATCTTAAAATATATTTGATCCATCTATATCTATACAGTCTGCTTCAGACAGAGTGAAATTCACTTTATTACAAGCGATTGTTATTCTGTGATGAAAATGCATCGTCATTGTTCAAGGCCATTAATATTTACATTAAAATAAAACCACCTAGATATCAATTTACTGAGAATTTATAAACATGTCTCACAGCCAGTGGTGGACTGTAACGAAGTAAATATAATTTGTTACTGTACTTAAGTGGTATTTTTGAGCATCTGTACTTTACTGGAGTATTTTCTTATCACATCAATCAAGTTACAGCACGCACTTTATTAAAAGTGTGGTGGGGATATACAGTACATAATGATCCGGTCAGCCTTGCAACAGCAGGAGTGATGAAAATAATGGAAGAAAACCTTTTTGTTAGGTTGTTTGTGAATAAAGTTTTTAAATTGAACTTGTACCAAAACTGCTTGTTTGCAAAATGCAATTTCACAGCTGTTCAGTTCTACCTAATGGACAAAGGTTACGGTCAGTATTTTTATGCTTTATGATCATTTTTACAGATATCAGACTAATAGGTGTCAGACTAATTAATGACATTGTATTGAAATATTGGTGAGCTGAGTGAAGTAGTAGCTCAGTGGGTAAGATGTTAGACTTCTAATCAGAAGTTCCCGAGTTTGAATCCCGCCACGCTGCCACTGCTGGGACCTTGAGCAAGACTTTTAAACCTCAGTTGCTCAATTGTATGAAATAAGAGATAAATGTAAGTCGCTCTGGATAAGAGGGTCTGCCATAAATGTAAGAGTGACTTTTTTACCTTAAAGTCAATTGATCAAGAGTCTTGTCACAAAATTTATAATAGGACGTTAAAGTCATAGTAAATCAAGATACTTTCAGCTTGATACTTAAGTACATTTGAAGGTAAATACTTTTGTACTTTTACTCGAGTGAAAATCTAAATTGAGGACTTTTACTTTTACTGGAGTAATATTTTACCTTCAGTATCTGTACTTTTACTCGACTACATGAACTGTGTACTTCGTCCACCACTGCTCACAGCAGTAGTTTCCTAGCCTACATAATTTAGAGGGGCACAACTGTACACATATGTTCATAAAAACCTAAATAACACTTAATATTTTAATTAAGTGCATTAACAAAACATAGAGCTTGTCATTAACTTGTCTGCAGTGTGGCTGATTTTCACTTAAATATGTGTGGATGCCTGGAAAATTTTACTGTGTAAAATGTGGCACAGCAACATTTTACTGGGGCACATCTGGGTCTGATGACACCTCTGATCTGCATCATACAATATAAGTGAAAAGCATCGTTTCGGCCAACGTGACTGTCGCTGGACTGGAGTTTATACACTGTATGGTACTTACTCGGGTTTTTATAGGGGCGCTGTGGGGTTTTGGAAGCGCTACTTAAACTTATTTTGCTGTAAAGAAGAAGTGACTGTTGCACGACTAAATAAAGCAAGGTTTAACTCGGTCTTGTGCAGATGTGTTCTGCAGGAGAAACGGATTTATTGTGCTGCTAGAGGTCAGTCTGAAAAGAGTGTTTATATAAATGTCTAATTTGCACTTTGCTCTGCTGTCTGTTTGCCTTGCTGGTTCACTTCAGGAGCTAGGACACAAGGTGACAGAACTTTTTAATTCCGTGTGTAAAAATAGGAACTTTTTAGTGGTTAACTGTGGAGGCTTAGTGTTTTGACACAGCTTAGGACGTAGTTCTGCTCTTTCTTCTATTATCTAACATCATTTTACTGCATTCTCTTACTCATTTAACGTTTTATTAACCTGTTTTTGAGATACGGTTAGTAATTGTTTCGACCAGTACCTACATAAGGCACCTGCATATGGTAAGCCAATTGGTCCATATGCCAGGGAGATCTATATACCATGGAGATGTAACTTATACCTTTAATTAAGGTGTATGCGGTAAGCCAATGTGCACATAAACCATGGAGATATATCTTATACCCATTATGATTAAATATACACTGACCGGTCACTTTAATAGACACCTGTTCAACTGCTTCTTAATGCAAATATCTATTTACCTTAAGTAATGAATAGTATTATGTACTATTAGATGACCAACTTCTCAACTTTGTTGTTGTTGTTGGTTGTTGTATTACCCATTGCTCTTACAGTTACCATGCTGTTGGCTCAGATAAACCAAGGTGCTGCTGAGTTTCAGCATGTTCAAACTGTTCCCCAGGAGGTCACGCTGTGTTTTGCTGGCATTTCAGGTTTGAACACATTAACATTAACTTGACACAGGTTACTGCCTTAGAATTGTCTTCATGAATCTGTTTTCCTGTTCTTATCACAGATAACAATGAGCACATAGATGACCTACAGGCTGTAACTCCTGCAGATGGTTCAATTGGGTATGCACCACATGATCCACAAGGTGCGTTTCAATTGTTTTCAATTAAATTTAGTTTAACCAAAAATAAAAAACTAATTATGGTATTAATTCAAATAACCATTTTGTCACCATCATGATTTTGTTTTTTCCGCAAGATGAGAGTATCATGGCAGCACAGGTTATCCAGCTGGAAGATGGCTCTACTGCTTTTGTTCAGCATATTTCTGTTCCAGATAGAGGTCTGTGCAAATTTATTTCTATGTTTTTTTTAATTTATCTGCAGTTTTTAATGCCTTTGCATCTTGTAGATGAACCTAATGGGTGGTCAGGCTCTACTTTGAATGATACTATTGGAGGTGAGAGTCTGGAGGATGGACAGGCTGTGCAGCTGGAAGACGGAAGCACAGCTTACATCCATCAGAGTCCTAAAGGTACAGTGCACTCATGGTTATTGACAATTATAATAGATGAATCAGCAGTTACCAGCTTTGAAATACAGACATGTGCCCTTTAATGGCTACATTATGCTCTGTGAAACAGGACAGAAATGGACACTAACCATAAAGTCACACGGTAGTTTAGGTACAGCATGCATGGTGTTTTATTTGAAACAATAATATTAAGTAAAACAAAATTTGAAAACGTTTTATACTATTTGAAAAAAGTATTGAAAAGAACATAACTCTGTTAGGAAGATTTCAAGACTGTGATTATCTTTTTTTGGCAGCAGATGATTTGCTCATGCTAGTTTTCTGTCATTCTGTATATAAAAGTGTTTTATTTCCTGTTAAATTCATAGTCCTTGGCTGTTAAACAGCGAATACCTGTAGTAACAAGCAGGGATTCACGGAAATAAAAATTGTTAACCGGAAGAACTGAATTGTTTTTTTTTTAATTCCCATTTTTATGACAGTTATATTTATTACTGATACTTAAATGATTAATGGTTAAAGATCGCTTGTGTAATGTCTCTGGTGAATGGTTCAGGTTTTCTTGATTCCTTCTCAAATTTGCTTTCTGTCGTTCTCATGCTCTCTGCATTTGCCTCTGCTCTCTGGCCTAGACACTTTCCTTTTTGTTCAACTGCTGCTCCAACTGAACATGTCTGCAATGACTGGAGTTGGAGAGTAAAGGAAATGTTATTACTATTAAAATAATTTCTAAAATGATAGATTTTGGGACACTAGATTAAGACTTTTTTTTTCCTCTTTCTAAAAACATTTGATGGCTGAAATTTCACAAATACAATAAAATTGGTATTACCTAATTTTCTGTTTTGTGTATAATACAAGAGGGTGTGGACTGCAGTTGCGGTATTATAAAGTAGGCATGCAGTTGTAGCTGACACGCATTCATTGTACAGTCGATTCCGGTTAATAGGACCACCGGTTAACGGGACCAGCCACTTATTTGGACCAAATCCCAAAGTACCGAAACAAATCCTATTATATACGTGTAATGTTATTCGCTTATTTGGACCAAAATTCCGCTTAATCGGACC
>JAUZSU010134217.1:0-28316 GCA_034780255.1 Parotocinclus maculicauda
CACCATGATTCTGACCAGAGAGATCAGCTTTAAAATGTGGGTGCTGCTTAATATTTTATTCTTTAATAAACCAGCACTTAACAATGATGTGTAGTTAGGTTCTGAGCAGAAGTAACAAAGGGTTGAAAGCCAAGAAATTGTGGGGGAATTGTTCTGTTGGCATAGGAATTATATTCACAAAGAAAACAAGATACAACTGCAGTCAGAGGTGTGTGTGGCATCCTGCAGAAACAAGGAGCCAGTGGTTTATTGCTGGATAAAATAGAGAAAAGTGCAAAAACATCTGGGTGGAAACAGCAAGATTTAGTAATGATTTAAACTAAATTTGTGCAAAGGGATGGGTGGCAAATGTGTCCTCAAGCATGTCATATGGTTAAAGCTAGGAAATAATGTTTAAAAAACAACAAAAGCAAAACATGCTATGCTATTGTAGCAGGTTAAGCATGAATTAATATTGGCCCATAATTGTCTCTCTCTACATCTGACCCTTCTTTCTCTCTCTTACCCCCTTTCACTCCCTCACTGTCTGTCTGTCTGCTTCTCGCTCTCTGAATGGGGCTTGGGAGGTGGGCTGAGTGATTGGGGGAGTTGTTGTAGGCTGACCAAAGCTTGCTTTTCAGCCACTGTCTCCAAGCCTTTAGCCAGCTGTGAGGGCCAGTGTTAGGGGATTTGGGATAATTTTTCCCCTCTGTGCCCAGGCCTCCCTCCTGGTGACTGAGCACTAACTCCCAAGCTGGAGGAGAATATGGCCCCCTGCCTCCTTACAATAGTTCTGTTGCTGACTGCTGGGGGCCGATATGCTGCACGGTGGTCTTGTCCAACAGACCCTCTGCTGCTTTCCCAGGTAATACCTCAAAAGGCTATTAAAATTGAGGTCAGACCCTCTTATTCTAGTGGACATAATACTTATGATTGGGACAATTGGGAAGACAATTGCTTGTTATTTTTTGCCTTTGCACAACAATAAACAAGGCTTTTGGACGAGGTCTGAACTGTAAGGACAGGTGCCGTGCTTAAGTAATTGTATATCTCAGTGAGAAGGCCAAGATAACTGGAAATGACTTACCCTCAGAGCAACTTGTTTATAATTAAATTTGCCATTCAGTCATTTGTCAGTGAAAGAGAGTCTCTATTCTTGTCCCTGTGCTTTATACTCAATAAGCACAAATGCAGAGATTCAGTCATTACAGCACTGAGTAAACATTTTTAGAACGAGGACTAAATCCGGATTTCCCCATTACTCTGACAAAAGACCACTCTCCTCATCCTGACTACCTTCTTGGTTTTTGTCCTCTGAAAATCCCAAATCAGATGACAAAGCCAGCTCTAAACAAAGAGATTATCACACCCCTAATCCGGTAACAAAACTCTGGGGACATACTGCATCTTATTTAGCCCCATTCCACCAACAAGTTGCTGGTACTGGTACCAAAGCCAGTGTCTAAACTTGAAAAGCAAAAGAGCCAGTTCTCAGCTTGTAAATATATTTTTTTTCATTGTATCGCCATGACAGCGACTGTCATATTCAATTGACTCAATTTAGATGTTGTCAGTGCCCACCCACTCACTGAATCTCCCCACTTGACAGCTACCAACCTGGAAGTGTGAGGGCACACAACTTTTTTTCCCGGTCTGCAGCTTATGCAATCTCTGCAGGCAGCATACACTAAGGAGGGTGCTCCCATGACCTCACAGATGTCTGGCTAGTAGTAATCTCTCCCACCCATTTATGCTCTTGAGGACTTTTGGCCTTGACTAAAGTGTTTTTTATTAAATGTTACTAAAGACAAGAACATAATTGTTAAAAATTGAGCATTGATCAGTATGTCATATTAAGTTCTTAGTATGAAAATATAACATCAATGGTGGAGTGCACCAGTTTTACATACTACTTGGCCTTCCTTTGCGCAGCCACATGGTTAGAAAAAAATATTTATTTTGGATGAAAATAATCACAAAATCACAGTCCATTTTTCCTCACAACTTAACGGTCTGAGGAAGAAAAAATGCAAAATCCAAACAAACCAAATAGGGGCTATTCTGCTGCTAATGCGTTAGTTTAGAATAATATGTTTGATGTAATTTATTTCATATTCTTTGTGTTATCACTGTTTGTTTATTTCTTCCCCCTGTTTGATTGATTTGACTTTGAATGGCTGAACACATGCTTAAAATCAGGTAAAGCATTTTATTAGCTATAAGAGATACTACATTTACAATTAGTCATTTAACAGACTCTTAATTAAAGGGAAAATGGGTACAGTCTTACAATCCAAGCGATTGTCGGTTAAGGGTCTTGTTTAAGGACCCAAAAGTGGGATTGGCCAAACCACAGTCCAGAGATACTAGTGCACTATTAAAGCCACATTTGTGTTTAACTGGTACAAGCATATTCCAGTTCCTAAGTAAGCCTTCTGAATTAGTGCCATCTCTGACGCCAGATCTGGCAACAAGACTGTACAAAAAGGGTAATTCAGGCCATAAGAGCAATTCACATCCTTCATCGAGTGCAGTGGTACATAGGTGACATGGAAAAAGAAGATTTACTACAGTGGTTTTTCAATTCTTGGCCTTCATCAATTAAACCTTTTCTTATTAAATTTATTTGTGGTTTACCCTTAACAGTCTGAGCTCATGGTCCAAAATTAGCAATCAAGGCATCAAATCAATAAAAAAAAATATGGTACTCAATCTCCACTTATGCACGACTTATTCATGCTTCATGTTCCATTACATTTTCAAAATGTCTCACATCTGCCAAGGCACACTATGGATAAGGTCAATCTTCTCCAGTGTTAAAATTTGTGTTTTTAAGACTATTATCCTTGCAAATGGAAGCAACCTGTCCTTCAGAAAGAACCTATGAGGCCTGCATGGTGTATTTTTAGTACCCAGGGGCCTGATGAGCCCCTGTGGCATGTAGAACCTGGGAAAGTCCTGGCAATCGGGAGAAGGACTCAAAGGACCGAGAGTCCATTTTAGCACCATGAGGTTGCATTAGCAGCTAGATATTTCAAGTGGGAAAGCAGCAGCAAACATATTTACAGCGTTTATATATATAGAAGCAGTTCACCACCTCCTGTAACCAAATGAAGCTGAATGTGGGCTGCTTGCCCTTGGATCTCTATAGTCACTAGTGACCATGCTTCTGTTTCTCCACTAGTAGGGAAATTTAACCAATGTTACATGGATACTGAAGACTTGAAGGTTGAAGGTATGAGCAAAATTAACGTTCAATGGTACCATGATGGATAGATTTATGATAACACTCCCAGTACAACCTCTGTCTCCAGCATCTAACAGCTTACTTGTCAACATGTGACTGCAATGCATGGGTCACTGCCATATACAAGCCATGCTGTTGATCTCAGTTGTATGCACCAGGTTTGTTTATTATTCCTGCTTTTAAAGCAGTGGCAGGTCTATCCGGCTAACATGGATAAAGGTGGCACCATTCTCTCATTGACCACTGATGGACTCAGCAGGTCGTGACCTTGACAAGATCCAATGGATGACCCAAGGAACAGATCACAAGCCCGTTATGGGCCAAGACAAGGTCCTCTCCCCCTTCCCCCATCAACCCTGCTCTTAACAGAAATGGCGCTCAACAAAGACAAAACAATTGGGAAACAAGAATGCCGAGGGTCAGAAAGAAGGTGTGTGTGTGTGTGGGGTGTTGCAATAGGGTCCCAAGCAAATCACATTTGATCCAATGCTGGTCAATGGCTATTTAGCTTTAAGCATGCTTTGAAGAGTATATGGACTGTGACTTTCAGACCCTGTTTGCACAAAAGTGATGCGCCTTTGAAAGAGCTCTCCGAATTGACAGCTTTTTCTCACTCTGTGTGGTGTGGTCCAGGGACTCGAAACACTCATATCACTGGCCCGTGACAGCAAGGAGAAGTTACACTTTGAAAACACACACTAGGTTCTGTCGATGCTAGCTTTTGTTCCTTCAGCTCGCCGGCCACTGTTCTTGCTCGTCGCGAGGAGACAAAGAGAGGGCAGCTTCTGAAATGGTCTTTGCCGAATCAAATAGCAAATGGCTGCTGATGCAGAACTAATCTGTGAAGAGGTCTTTCCTGTGTGATAACCCCCCCACTCTTCTGCAGCCCCAATACCCCCTCCCCAAAACCACCAACCTAATCTTAGATGGAAAATCACAAAAAAGAAGCCTCTCTAGTCAGCTTTAAGCAATGGTCCATTTTTTTCAGCAGTTGGAAGGCTCCCATTCGGAGTTGCTCCTGCTTATTTGATGTGGCAGCAATTAGCGAGAGACTTTTGTGCTCGGCGAGTACGGCGCGGCCCACTTCAATGATCACATTTATGCTCTGAATAGGATACAAAAAAGCCAAGGAGACAGATAACGTGGGTACATCAAACGGCCATGCTGGTTGCACTTGTTACTGTTATGGCTCCTTCTCCTCTTTTATGGCAAGCGAAGAAGGAGTGTTACTTTTCCCATGAGAAAGCTTAGTGGCGGCCGGGTGACATCATAGGCTGCCCCCTTTGCACCCATCTCCTCAGACGCTAGGCTGATCTCCCATTTATGTGGGCACCTTGCATTCCTCTGCCGCCTGACCCCTTTGATTTCTCTGTGCTCTAGTGGCCCTATTGAGAGATAATAACAATTAGGGAGTCCCTTTTGAAGCCTCATACACTCAATCAGGGCCAGACAGGGTGTTTATTCTTAATGACAACGTTTTTAATAACAAGAGCCAGGAGTCGCCCACCTCGGCTTCTGTCTCTGACAAACACACACGTGTACTCTCTCTCTTTCATTCTTTCCTTTACTCTCTCTCTCTCTCTCGCTCTTAATATGGGTGTCTGCAACTCTCTCACCCTTTCTGTCTCCCCGGCTTTCAAAACACACACAAGTCCTTAAGTACAATGGCATTCAGTGTGGCCCATCTTTAAAAATGTGCTGAAAATCATTTTTCCCATGCTTTGCATGTGGTATACCTCTGCATTCTTTGCCTAGCTATAATGGGCATACTTTAACGGTAACTCATGTAACCCTGTCTTCTCGCTCCCCTCTCATAAAATATCTGATGCCTGCGGACAATTACCAGCACACTGTTATTCAACTTCCAAGAAAAGCGTTTAATGATGGAAGCATTTCTGTCATATCATTCGGTATGTTACCAGAAATTTACACCCAGTTTCATAGAAAACAAACCAAGCCCGTGCCCTTATGTACCAATCTCAGGACAAAAAACATCTCCAGGATTAGATTGTGACCTTCTGTAACCCAGATAAATCATGCTGATTGTAATTAGGAGTCCCCAAATGAAAGCGACAACCCTGCTGAAGAGGGATAAAGGCAGGCCCCTTAATCACATAATAAAGGATTCAAAGATTTTGGAAACACTGAATACACAAAACTCATAGCAGCAGCTTTGTCTTAGCCGTTCAACGTGTGTATTCCCTAACCAAACTGTGTTTTGCTAATTGCAAGGCTGACTTGTTTCTTGTGCGACATGAAAATAACACGGTTTGGGCAGCGTAAAATGCTTTTTCTTGATTATGTGGGATCTGGCTGAAGCGTACGTTGCTTTCATTTCGAGGTTAGAGCAAGTAATATAATTACAGGCTTATTAAGGATGTTCTGCAACTTTTAAGACCTGTCTCATTCTGCCAGTTGTATCCAAACTGATCTCTACAGAAGTGCTTTTCCCATCTTGCGTACTTTGTCTTGATGTTTAAACATCAAGAGGATGTCTTATAGGGCCTATGTATTCTTTCGTCTTCAGCTTATAATTTCCAAGGCGAACCGGGCTCAGTGCACAGACTGTTCAAATAGTCAGTGTGTATCAGGGTCTGCTGCATTCCTTTAACGAATCAGGAGGCTGAAAATCTCATTGGAAAATCTGAGTTATTATTAAAGACATGACTGGTAAATGTGCCTCATAAAATAGAAAAAAAAACATTAAGGTGGGCCTATAGTCAAATGCAGACCATGCAACAGCTATTCACAAAAGCAGGGGCTGTGCACGTGTAAGGTTCGAGAGTTTCCATTTTGCAAGTTCAGAGAATGTGCTTCTTGTACTCTACAATTCTGGATAATAATAATTCGAGTCAATCACTTATTGGGTAATTTTGACCACACAGTGCTGGGTAATGCATGGAACACAACATTCTGGTTAAGAATTTTTAATTGATTCATAATAACCCGGTAATATGAGATGAGACACACATTAAGGATTTGCGTACACCCTTCAATGACCTTTCAGTAAAGATATATTTAACTAAAGACTAATTTAGACTAAAGATTAATCTCCATATAAGATTTCTTCAGCTTATCCGAGTGATGGTCATGGTTTTCTTAGGATTATGCTTGATTTAGTTTTACCCAGTGCAAACATGCATCATTTTTAATTGCTCATGTGTGTAAATGATTACTATGGCTTTTCAATGGGCATATCACTTAAAATAAAATAATAAAAGAACAGCTTTGCTGATTATGCATGCATTTTGCATTGCACTACCAGTATAATTTCAATAGCTGAAACATCTAAATTAAATAAACCAATGGAACAAAATGACAAAGTCTTAAGCAAAGAGCAAGCCAGCAATTTGTCTTGTAATGGCAGGCTAGTTGTTTTGTCAGTTTATAACATTGCTGTCCTTCCGATGTAGGTGGGCAGCTGTGTCTAGGATTGAGACAAAAAAAAAGAAAAAAATCTTAATAAAAGGGGTAAATAGTAACAAATTACTAGCTTTAATAAACTTCAAATATATTGTTGCTCTTACATCAGATTGGTTAGAGGGTGGAGATTCATCTTCTAGCACAGCAAAGCGCTAACTGCATTTTATAACGTGGTGCTGGTTGTAAGAGGTAACTATGAGGTGCTTTCTTTATTAGGTTATTAATGTATCATTTCAATAGTTTTCTTTCCCATTGTTTTCTTCTAGGTTAGTTGCTGTAGTTATCTGATTATTCAAATTTTCTCAGTCTGGGCATGTGCTCAAGCCAACCAACATGGTGTCCAGGTTCGCTTGTTCTAAAGACTTAAGGCTTGATTTGCTATTAACTATGGCATTTTGTTTCTCACGGTATCTGGCAACCCCCAATGCCACAGAAATAAAAGCGGCAAAACGGCATCAAGCACTTTTGAGCAAATGCAGTATATGCTTGAGAAAATAAGGAATTATATTATTTAATGTATCACGTTACGTCGCATATTTCTGTGAGATTATTTGCTGGTTGCAAAGTAGAAATCCAGTTTTTACTTGAATCATGTAAACCTGGAGGTTTTACATTATCTGATTGGAATTGCATGGTGCTTCAATGCGTCACTACGTCTGGTCCAACTACTCTTACATTAGTTCCTATGGGCTGAAAAAAAGACCCTGTTTTGAAGTAAGAGTTAAAAAAAGTACCTATATATGGGTTTCTAAGAACTAGTTCCCAGTTCTTGCAGTGTGAACACGTGAGATACTGCAAATGCTTCTAAGAACTATGGAAAGGCTCCTCTGCTGCAAAAGCTCCTAATGTGTGCATGCGGCCTAGTGAAGCATGGGCTCCACCCTCCTCCTACTTCCCAAGGCATACTCGAAAGTAGCACCCCCACGATCAATCAGAGTTACAGGACCAGTGTGTGAGTGAACGATATGTGGCACCAGATACATTTGGCTTCTCGAACTCATGAGTAGCGTGTCAGCTGTATGTGTAGATGCACATGGGTCGTAGGGATTCTATTTTTATTGCTCATAAAATGATCCTTCACTTATGCAAAAGGCAGCTGTCAAGCTAGCTAACGTTAAACACCAAATTTGAGTAATCTTGCTAGCTAGAAAAACCATGGAACACTTACTGTTTCCAATATGTCATTGAAACTAGCGACTAGCTAGCACACTAGCTAACTTGTGCCATAAAAAGAAGCAGTTGCAATGATTGACAATCTTGTATGACCCCTATTTAAACAAGAAACAGGACATAAAATGAATAAGTTAGATAAAAGAGGAAGAGTATAAGAGTTTAGTCTTCCAGACTTCCAGTTTAGTCTTCCAGCACCAGTTTTTTAAAGTGGAGTCTGGGGCAGAAAATGTAGTTGTAACCTCAACAGCTACATAATACCATGAAAATACATCTGTTTTTGAAAAATAAAGCATACTTATCTCTACTTTAACTTACTAAGGTTGCCTGTGGAATGAGTAGGAGAGTTTTCCATTGTGCATGCTGTACACATTTGTGTCGTGAGGAAAGGACATCAATCTACCAGAAGCTTGGCTGAAATGGCAGGTCAATGAAAAGCTTTCTAATCAGATCAATAAAAGGGGTTGTTGTTCTCTAGAAAGAGGGATTGGAAGAGTAGCTCAGCTCAGCTTGGCCCTCAGGCAGACCTGTGTCTTTAACGCTCTGTACGTGTGAGTGAGGGTCTCAGTGGGGTTCCTCTCCGCCCGGCTTTAGAACACAAATTTGCCACCTCATTACCAGCTGCATCCACTGAGGGATGTGCTGCTATGCTGTCTGTCAGTGCAGTTCTTCTTCGTTTCTCTCTCATGATGGATGACAGGAGGGAGAGATGACCAGTATGCATAAGAAAGGTTGTGGGATTAACCCTGCTGTTACTTTAGCAAATAGATTGAAAGCTGCCCTTAGCTGACATGAGTAAGTTAAGCTTCAGATTACGCAACACTTTGCAGGGGTTGACTCGCTGAATTCGCAATCGACGTTTATTTTGCCATGGTGTGCTGGAGGCTAAATGGTGAAGAGTCTTTATTTTAATTGTATACCAGCCAAATAAGAGTTCAAAACCAATCATAATATTCCTACACCACTGTTTCCTCTTTTTATAATACTCTGAGTAAGAAGACACTGAATGTTATATATACTGGTCACACAAATGAAAATGTCAAAATGTATGATGCCTAATGAAGCCTAAAAGACAGGCCCCTCTACCCTTTACTTGCTGGGGTATTCAGATATGTCTATACATATATACATATACACACATATATATATATATACACATACAACGTAACAATGTATTTACGTAGCTAGATGTAGCTAGATATCTTTTGTTTTTATTTATCTAATTTCACAGACCCAGCCCCAATCCAGAAAAAGGATCATTTGCTAGCGAAAAATTGGCTTGTTGGCTAAATCAAAATCCAAAATAGTCAAAGTAGATCCAGGTTTCTAAGGGCTTACTTACTCAAAGTGCAACAACAAGTGCTGCAAGCTCAACTACTCAAGGCATATGTTTTTATGATTCTCTCATTAGCAACCAGACTATGCTATGTGTCCATCAACAGGCCCAATGGAACCTGAACTGACTGATGTTCCGCTGTTACAGTGGACAAGCTCACATTAAGGACAGGAGGAAACACGATCATGAGCCAGGAATTGCTGCTGTAAAAGAGAATAGAATCAGTAGATTGAAATGTCTTTGACATGTAACACACACACACACACACACACACACACACACACACATGCCTCCTAATCCGTTGTCGTCTTTTGGTTTTTCATATAAAAGCCATTTTTGTAAAAGCAATCAAAGAATTGAGAACAAGCATCACAACCCACTGTCAAAATTGGCAGGTTTCCCTCAAGTGTACGAACACACACACACACACACACACACACACACACACACACACACACACAGTGAACACTTTAAATTGACAATTAATAGTATTATATACCTACCTAAGGCTACACCGATATCTAGTCACAACTTTAACCTCAGTAACCTCAAGCAAATCAAGCAAATCTTTTACAAAAGAACAGGAAGCTGTTTTTCTTGTGAGGACCAGAAAACGTCAAAAAAAGTTACAAAAATTCTGATCTTTTTAAACATTTAGTTCTAATGATTACACACGAACTGCTTTTTACATTACACACACACACACACACACACACACACACACACACACACACACACACACACACACACACACTCACTTCTTAAAAGGTGTTACAATTAGGTTATCTGGTTCATTTTTATCTCTAAAGCACCCTGATCTGCAGTGTGTAATGTGATGCTCCATGATATACAAGTTCACCTCCAGATTAAACAAAGAGGTCACTGACCTTTAAACATCACTACCTGTGTACCAACATGAGAAGAGCCTCAGACTACCAGCATGGCTACACGGGGGCTTTTTTATTATAAAAAAAAAATTACCGTCTATTGTACTCTCAGAGAACTTAAAAAACGTGAAGGTTATACCATCCGATCAATCTCCAAACAGGCAAATCCATGTGTCAACTTCCTAAAACAATGTAAAGTGATGTTTAACAAAGCCCCTGAGCAACAAGTGGCTGAGTGCACTCAACAAGAAATGACCCGGCTCATGCCTATAGGGGTGAACTGGTGGCTGTTTGCATTAAAGTATGCTTTAAGCACGCAAAACACACACACAAACACACACACACCGGTTATCAGGCCAGATGATCAGATGCTACATCCTTCCTTGTTTTGCCCTTTTGCTCGCTTCATTAACACCCTCTGAATGAAACTGAACTGAGCAGAAAACAAACTGATCTGGAAAATAATCTAAAGAGGAAAGAAGCAACAATTTGTACTATTTATACCATTTATATTATGACTTCTGTCCAACATCTACCACCATTTATATAAAATATATATGGAGTACTGTGTAAAACTTTTAGGCCATCATTAGATTTGTTGTTTTAACACTTGTCTAATGACCATAAATTACATATTGTCCAAAGTTGGTCCATCTCTCCATAATACTCTTCTTCACTGATCATTATTCCAATCTTTGTGAGATTTATCATATATTAGCCTTTTTACTCAGCTCCCCTTCCAAAATAGTGGTTTCTTGGCTGCTACAGTTCCAAAAATGCCAGTTTTGATCAAACATCTTTGGACTGTAGAAGGGACATCTTGGCCTCCAGATGAAGCTGCCAAATGCTGCTATTCCTCAATAGGTCAAACTAAATATTTTCCACTGTGGCCTACAGAGGTTATGCTTATATTTCTTCTAGTTTTTTAACACTGCATCCATATTTCCTGTATTTTCTGCTTGAATTTTGTACACTGTATTTCGTATTGTATTCTGGTTGGACCTTTCCACCCCGAACAGGTAACTGTAGCAACAAACAGTAAGAACCTGCTCTCTGCAGTGCATTTTGTTAGTTCTGACTAATTCTAATAATATGTTTATATATTCATACACACAGGAACATAAAACAAATGTATTGCCTATGGCAATCTGTTATGTACTGCAGATGAGGAACATTACAATTAGGTTAAGTTAATTAAGTTTCAGCATTTCATTAAGACAAGTGTGCTGTAAGCCCAGTGCTCCCTTTTTGTCCTTGCACTCGGTGAGAAAGCAGGAAAAAAACTGGCGTTAGGTTGCAAGGTGGTCACATTTGGACTCCTTTGATCAATGGTAGGCATAAGGCTACCTTTGACTGCAGATAAAGGGTTAAGGGGCAATGAGATATCTGGCCGATTGCCAAAAGAGGGGGGGCACATTTATTTCTCTTCTGGTAGCAGTGCATGA
Source organism: Parotocinclus maculicauda (assembly GCA_034780255.1). Classification (NCBI taxonomy): domain Eukaryota; kingdom Metazoa; phylum Chordata; class Actinopteri; order Siluriformes; family Loricariidae; genus Parotocinclus; species Parotocinclus maculicauda. The sequence goes on from JAUZSU010134217.1 coordinate 11,488, forward strand.
AAATGGGAAGCTATGTGAAGAATCCCCCACTTTGTTGTAGGTCCAATTCTCCCACTGATGCGGAGAGAGGTGCTCTTTTTTCCATGGGCTGATATAGTCACTCTCCCATGCCATCACCGGGTGTGAGGCATCTTGTAGGACAAGACTGATGACACACAGAGGAGGGGCGGGCCCGTCCGTTCCATTCAGAGCTACTCGTTACGGTGATCTGCTGATCGATTAGTGGAACAAGAGGAGGAACACTGACTCCACTGGCAAAATGCCTGCTCTCTCTCTCCCTCTCTCTCTCTCTCTCTCTCTCTCTCTCTCTCTCACACACACACACACACACACATACACACTCACACACTTTGAGAAACATACACACACATGCACCCACATGAGGTCAATAAGCTCAAATCATGAGCACCAGATCTAAAGCTGGCCTCAATTAGTAGTGCAGATTTCTCCTCTATAAAACTGAACCCTGATGAAAAACGGCACATGGAGCCAGAGGTGGTAGAACATGTTTTCCCAGACCTTCCAAAACAAGATGCTCAGAAACAAAGAGGTACTGCATAAGTCTTTCAGTCCGAGCTGCCTAATTGTACTGCCTTTCTAAAATGATTCAGTCAAATAATTTTCTATGATCCATGAAAGGCAGTATCTAAAAAACACTCTCAAATAACAATACGCTTATGTATGCTTATGCCACTGCCCCAACTGCTCCTACCTATTGTAACAGATGACATAAAAACAAAACATTTCCCAGGACCACCTAGACATGGGCATGCTGATGTAAGGAGGATGGCTAGGCCAGTATTATTTATAACCCTCGGGCACCAGACATCATGCCATGTTCTCCTGATGTGATCAGATATTGAACAGTGACTTCAAACACTTTAATCAAGGAAAGCAGGGGCCATGTACCCCTGCGTACTGTTTTTAAGCTTGGGCAAATTTCCAATTTCTTTGGCTTGGCTTGGCTTGGCTGTGCTGTGGTACAGACACAATTAGCATGTGTGTGTGTGTGCCTTGCCATGCTCCACTGGCTGGCACGGTTTGTTTTGTTTTCACTAAAGCTGGCCCAGGTGATATGTAGTGCAGCCTATTATTATCTGTCCAATCCATTAATGCCTCAATTCACTGACTGGATTGGGTGAAGCAACTAAACTGGCGAAGGCAGGGAGGAATCTTTGTAGCAGAAAACCATCAGGGGGCACAATTTTGCTATCGGTGCAGCTTTACATTTGGCTTTCGGGAACATTCTTGCTGTGAGAAACCTAAAGATTCACACACTCTGTAACGGTTTAGAGTCCTCTTCGTGAGACGTGCCTCACAACACGAGATCACGACTCACAAATGTGTACAGCTCTTTGGTTTTACCAGATGCCATAAGATAGCTGGGCCACAAAGCAGGACTAGTTCGGCCATGGGAAGGAATACATTAACACCAAGGAACAACAACGACAAAAATCAAGTGAATAGGATGGACATGGTGCATGGGAGCATAATTATGCTTTTTTATTGCATGTGAAAGAGCCTTTTCTGCTATTTTGACTATTTTCCACCAATTGTGAAAAACAGGAGAGAGTACACTGCTGTTTTTGTCTCTCAAATTGTCAAGTAGTTGCTTTGGTTTTGGCAGAAGCATGGCTCAAATGTACCGTAGCACTGATCCGAGAAGCCAGCCCTGGCTGCTCACTGCCTGTAGCGAATGATGCGTAATATTAGTGAAACTAGCCCAAAATCCCTGAAGTTTATGAAGACTGTGAATAATAAGCGGAAAAATATGAGCAGTTAGATTAAGAATACTATCGTGTCAGGGAGATACATGATCTTTGATCTTCAGAAGTAAAGACTGAACAAAATACCACCATCTCTGTGGCAGTGAGGTAAATTGAAGTCAGTCTGCACTGTGTGTTTAGGCTTGGTGTTAACCAGAGGTTATACAAGCTTACCACTGACCCTATTAGCCCAAACAATGTGCCTCTTAATAAAGAACATGCTAAACCAAATTCAGCAAGGGCAAAGCAGCTCAAGTATAAATAATCCTGCTGAAAGATCCTCAGGCCTCGTGGGCTAAGGTCAAGTGATGTGAATACCTGCTAACAGCCGACACTTTCCACTGGGGAAGGAATGAATGTCTTATCAGGAGGCCTCTGTCGGCAGCCTTATCACTGTCTCAATGGAAATAGAGAGGGCGAGAGAGAGAGGCCGACTGGCAGAGGAGAGGAAGAGAAAAAGAGAGAGAGAGAGCGAGAGAGAGAGAGGAAAAGAGAAGGAGCTCTGTGATGGAGGAATTAAGCTTTTGACGCGCAGAGGTGTCAATGTGTCTTTCTCCTCTTTCTCCTGGATAAGATAACAGTGACCCTTGGTGATGGAGCACTCCCAGCCTCGGCTGCTTTTGTTCCTTTGTGTCTTTGTGTCCACTTATCTAAGGGTATTTATCCAAAGATCCTCCAAAGATCCTTGCTTCCCCTCGCTTTTAAAGACCCATATGTCTTTGATTTTAGCAGGGTAAATAAATAGGTAAACGGGGGCATTCTGCCTGCGATGTGAAGGGGAAAAAAGGCTTCTTAGAGAAAGAATGCTTTTGTATTGTGCTAAACACCCACAACACCTCCATTACATCTGGTCATTGCGGTATACCATAAAGCGAAGAGCCCACAGCAGGGAAACCTGAGCGCTCAGAGATTAGGAATGTGACAAAAAAGGTCAAATGCAACAACATTCCCTTATGGTTATATCACGGCACAGCAAATATGAGATACAGCAGAGACATTGCATAATCTTAACACTTCCAGAAGTGTTCACTAATTAACAACAGGAACATTTTTATGTTTTCTGACAGTGGCGTAGCGTGTGTGGGTTGATCATGTTTATATATCCTGTTGAGAACCAAATGTCTCCACATGGATAATAAGATCTAATATTTATTTGACATTTTACTGGGTCCCAAGGAAATTATAACCTTTCATTATATATATTATTATATATTATTCCACCATGCTATATTATTATTGTTTTACAAAAATGGCACCTTTATCTTAAAAAACCAAGAAAGCCAAAATATTTGCTTTAAGTCACAGAGGTTGAGGTTACGGTGTGACCGAAACGTTCCTAATAGTGTGTAATACCTTCACAAATTCTGACGAGAATTTCCTGTAGACTGGGATTTTCAATGCTGCTGGTAGACCATTGCTTTGATACACTTGCAAATTCAGCTACTTCTTTCACACTATGGACTTTGCCACACTCAAATGCCATCATTCCTTCTCGCCAGTTGCATCTGCTCTGCAACCCGTTTTCTACACATCAAATGAGACAGTCACTGCAATATACCACCTCTTCTCAATTTATGAATCCCAATTCACACCCAGTAGATATTTATAGCCTGATCATCCTTGTCCATCCTTCTGTAGAAGCCTGACTTCAGTACCACAGTTTTTTCCTGGGAGTACATTATATCAGTGGAAAGTCCTCACAAAGACAGACAAACGTGAATGTTGCTCTCCTTCATTTGCATGGTCTGATACTATTGGGCCTACCTGACTCATCACAATGCTGTGACACCACCAGGGAAAAGACATCCCCCTTACACCCAGCTTTCCATTCCACCCATTCAGCCAAATAGAGTCAAACTAATGATACAGAACTAGCATTCAGACAGCAAATATTGCAGCCAAACCACAAGGATGAGCCTCTGAGGAAGACACAGGGTCTGAGAAAAATACCGACCTCGGCATGTTTACTGTCTAAACTATGGAATCAAAAGTATAGAAGCTGTGGCTTCTTCTGGCCCTACCACCCAGCCCACCTGGTACAGACAGCTGACAGCACGGGCAGCAAGCAGGATGGTTCAAATTAATGTATGTGTATGGGGATTCTTCTCTGGTGCTGGGCCTTGTGATTTACGTGACTGGTGGCTGCCAGTGAGACTCTTAACCCTGCCAGACTGGCTCAATGCCATGACTAATATCAGGGGTTGTTTTCTATTGTTCTAGACAGATTGTTAAGGGCCATAACAGGCCATGCCCTGTCTGCAGACATGGAGGGGGGCCAAACAGCACCACATTTTGACTTCCAACTGGTTTAACCAAAGCGCCATTGAGAAGCAGTGGAGGCCAAATGAGACAAAATGAACCATCATAATCCGAAAGAACATGATCTAACTTACAACCTATAGCCCTGTTTGGTCCCTTTGAGGGAAATTTAAATTTTGTTTAGTTAGGTTAACGCCTCAATCCAAAAAGAGAAAACAATTTTGAGATGCAAAGACCTTTTTTCTCAGGAAGCTCTTTCATTTGTGCTCATCTGCTCTTCATTTTATCTATGTAGAGTCCAACCTTAATGAATCCCAGCCACAGCATATTTTCCAATTTTAAAATTTTCCCCTAAGATAAATTATGAACTTGGACTAGGGCACTGAAGATAAAAATGGACAGGCTATTTAATGAGTATGACAGACGGCTCCTCACGTCATTTGCCCATCGTGTGCTGTGACTAAGAGCCGCTCTTTGTCTGCTTTTCATCATTCCATTGTATTGTTCAAAACACTTTTGTACCTGCCTGCCATTTTATTCACCAAGGTTACACTTCAGAGCCACAATAAAATAACCAAATAAAAACAAACAGAGCCGGCCTAAAAAGGGCTTGTCTGCTGCTGAGGTGGCACACACGTGGGTACTGACCACACAGATCCCCCACATTCTTGTTGACACTTTGGAAAACATGCTTAGCAGCGGTCTCCCATGCCAACCATCCAAAGAATCCATGGCATCATGAAAGAAAACACTGTACAGTAGTCATGACCTAGACACACTATTGTAAGTTGTGGTTTCCTTCTAAACTCCCCCATATGGCACAAATAGTTTAGCAACTATTGAGCGTGAAAAGAGGGGCATTTTTGCCATAACCGTTTGAGCAATGAAACTAAAGAAGTACTTGTGGAATTAAATACTGGCAAAAGCCTGTGTTCGCAGATATCTATCAAGACCAGTGTCTAGTCTTCAGAATCAAAGCTAGGTGGCATTCTTATCCCGACAGACGACAATGCATAAGGTTTTGTTATGATCACACATATATCTATGGAAACTTGTAGCTAAATTTTTCTTAAATAATAATTCCCTCAAAAGGTGAAGCATGATCTTGCCATTGACAGTTTAGATCCCTTTTCAGCCCTTTTGTCTCAGCGGTAAAGGCTTAGTGCTGGGGGAAGGTGGTCCACAAGGTGGTTACACTTTTATATTCATACACTCGCCGGTCATTTCATTAGGCCCACCTTGCTGGTACCAGGACACCCTTTGCCTTCAAAACCACCTCAATTCGTCATCTCATAGATTCAAGAAGGTGCTGGAAATGCAGAGCTTTACGCAATTGCTGCAGACATGACGGCTGCACATCCATGATGCAAATCTCCTTTTCCACCACATCCAAAGATGCTCTGTTGGATTGAGACCACCTAAGTACAGTGAACTCATTGTCGTGTTCAAAACCAGTGTGGGATGATTTGAGCTCTGTGATGTGAAATTTATAAGGTACACTGTGGTCATAAAGAGATGGACAAAGGGGCCCAAAGTACCCCAAGAAAATCTCCCCCAAACCATTATCACCAGCAGCCTGATCTGTTCATAAAATGCAGGATGGATCCATGCTTTTATGATGTTTACATCAAATGCTGACTCTACTATCTAACCGTTGTGGAAGAAATTGAGACTCATCTTATCAAGCAATGTTGTTCCAGTCCTCTATTATGCAATTTCAGTAAACCAGTAAGAATCATAGTCTCAGTTGGCTGTACTTGGTGGCAACTGGTGTGGTCTTTGGTTGATGTGACCCATCTGCTTCAAGGTTTTGATCTGTTATTTGTTCAGAGGTGCTCTTGAACATTCTTTGGTTGTAACCTTGGTATTGTTGCCTTTTTAACAGTTTGAACCAGCCTGGCCATTTCCCTCTGAACTCTGGCATCAATTGGACATTTTTTGCCAAAAGAACTGGCCCTCGGTTTCTGAACTACTCCAGCCCATCTAGGATCAACCAAAACATGCCACATTCATGGACACTTATATCACCTTTCTCCCCCCATTCTGATGCTTGGTTTAAACTTTAGCAGGTTGTCTTGACCATGTCTAAATGCACTGCTAAATTGCATGACTTGCTGCCTAATAAACTCCACACTCCTCTGTGACTGAATTTCAAATATAGAGTTCACTACAGAATTTAGTATGATAAGCAGTGATGCATCCAAAGTGGCAGCAAGAAAAGTTAAAAAACTGGAAATCAAGACGTTACACACAAAGGAATTTCTGATAGGAGTTTCCTTGCCACTGTCACCATAGGCTTGCTCAGTTTGGGACTGGCTAAAGACATTAGAAGATAATATAAAATTGTAAAGCTGCTTTAGAAAGCGCTATATAAATAAAACTTTATAAACGTTTGTCTATGATAAGCTTAATTTAAAAAGATAAGAAAGTATACGGTTTAAACACAACTGTACATACTTTAATATTGAAAATAAAATTAGCATAATTGTCGCCATTCCTTTGCTTTGGATCATCCAAGTGATGGCTTTGAGGTTCACAGACTCAGCATTAATGGAAAGTTTCTCAGATTTGTTGGTGTCTTTCCAATCATAATGTTTCCACTAACAAAGTCAGATGTTCTTGCTTCCCAAGTTTGGGAGTGACAGTCCAAAATTACTTTACAATGTAAGTTTTTTTGTATATATATATATATATATAAAAAAAAAGTCTTACCTCTAAAGCTCTGATCTTAGGATTTAGCCTTACTATTGGTACCCTGACAAGTATGGTAACCATATTTAGCATGGATCTTGGTTACAGTACTTGTCATTTGGCAATGGAAATGATGACAATGTGTTGTATCATGGATTTATAACTGCTCTGTGCCAAACTACAAAGTGGAAATACACGATTAGTGTCTTTATTTGGGGGAGACTCCCTTGTTTGTGTCTAGCAATGTTTACATTGTGCCAAAGAACAGGACTAATGCATGTTTTTCCTCCTCCACAATTCAGAGTCAGATTAATGAGGCACACCTTATTTACAAGAGTAAAACTTTAATAGAAGAGTTTAGGGGTATGCAAAGAGCAGACTGGAAATGCATTTGGTCTATCAGTAGCTGAACTCGGTGTTTGTTCATTTGACACTAGACATTCTGGTAGGACTGGTACAGTAAGAGCGAAAGTACATGGTATTTCTGTAGCATTTGAATAGCATATCCTCACTGATGGGTCACCTTTGGGTGAAGCGTATGAAAAAATGTCCACAGTGTTTGCTCTGGTGGAGCACAAAACAGAGAGCTTCCCTTAGATCCTATAGTGGAAAGATCCAGAATAGTGTTTAGCGCTTTGTATCAAATAATTGTTGATGGAGACAAACAATGAATCGAATAGGAAATAAAACTGGAGAGATCATCCAGCCGCAGGCTATTGAAGCACGGGTGGATACAATAGAACGTAGAGCATTGGATTGATAAAAAAAAACAGCGAACCAATGCTTCTTCCAAACTGCACAGGTAAAAATTACATAAATAACTTATAAGAAAGGCTTTAAAAGTTCAGGTACATCTGACATAACCCCTGTCAATGCTTATCACTTAGAGCTCTACAGTGTGGCAATCCTCAACCACCGCTTATGTCTGACTAGAGGGCTATATAGTAACACCTGCTAAAAGCCACAAAGCTACAGCCCAGGGACAACAAACAAACAAAAGGTAGAGAATGAAGGAGAGGCCGGCTCCCGGAGATGAAAGACAACAGCAAGGAGGGCCTTTCTTCTTTTGATGAAAACAAGAATCAGACGATGGAGACCAAAGAGATCTGCCATGTCGTGGCTTCGTTCAAAAGCCACACCTGCTGTTTGCAGTGGCTGTCTCTCCTCTCTCGCCGCACTGAGACGAAACAACGCAGGCTGAGAGAAAAAAAAGGTTCCACACTTCAAACAGTTGGCTGGTTTCTGCTCATACTGACACACCCAGCTAAAAAAACACTGTTTTAATGCTATGTATAGAAATGATAGAGCTAAAGACAGGTTGTTATCAGTGGACATCAAAACCTCATTTAACCTGTAGGTGATCAGTCTGGGGCATCTAGGTCTAACTCTGTCCAGGCATCTGAAGTAGCCTAATAACTACTGGTTGTTAGGACTCTGAATTGCGTTGGTATTTTTGAGGCCTTTAGAATAAAAATTCTATTGATTCACTGAGCGGTGGTTCAGTATAACCCGTCACCCATGCTCATATATTGTGCTGACATGTGAAGAATGCCTTTGTTAGCCTAGCAGTTAAGGTACTAGACTATATACCAGAAGGTGCAGGGTTTAAATCCCACTGCTGCCACTGTTGGGTCCTTATGAAAGACTCTTAAGCCACAGTTGCTCGTATTGTAGCAGTTGTAATTGCTAAGATTGAATCACTTGTAAGTCACTCTAGATAAGGTTTGTCTGATAAATGCCTAGATGTACATGTAGCATGGTGTAACTATGTCCATGGTGTAAGTACGAATTTTGGTTTACTGGACAGCATGATGGAACTGCAGTCTTGTAGACAAATAAAGGCTGTTGGCACCATCTAAACCCTTAAATATTATATTATTTGGTCAAATGAATTGGTCAGTTCTCTTCTGGCCACTCTCTTGTTAAAGCTGACGAGCAATTTACTGTTTTATAGCGCACCAGTAGAGTCTCCTGTAAGAAAACAAACAAAGCCATGGTACCACCATTCAGAACAATGACAAAGATTTTAATAGGTCAGTATCTTTGGTGGTTGTTGCCAAAAGCCACCTGAATCAATCATAGTGCAGAGGGTTGGCATGCATTCCTCTGCACAGGTTTGTTTCATGTTGTAGTCTTTAGAGAACACACGCTCACAGTGGCCAGGGCACACCACATCAAGAGCTGCGTAGTTCAATCATCATCAAAACTATAAAGGAAACAGGGATTACCAGACAACAAGAGGCTATAGATGAACAAGACATTAATGCAAAAAGACAGGTGATGGTGTTGCAGTAATTCTCCTGACTTGTAATTTAGTGTGCACCTATGGGACGAGCGCTAGACCTATAAGCTACCAGATATGAATCATTTTAATGGGTTTTAAAGAGTCCTAAACATCTGTCAAGTATGTTAACAAACTTAATTGAGTTTGTATTTTGTGTTTGTCTGAATATCAGAAGAGTCTGCCATGATGTACGGCAGATTATACTGTAGAAGGGTTCCCAAATTAGCACTGGAAAAGATCAGGGAATGGAATATCAGAACCAGTACTTTCAGTGAAAGGATCGAGTGTGACTGCTCAGGTATGTGATACTCTAAGCCCAGTCATGCTCTTTTGTCTGTAAATAATGTGGGACATTGTCAGTAAATGCATAGATCATATCCCAATGTCACTGGCACAAAGCCCTGCTGGCTAGCACACATTTATATGATGACGTGGTGGTGGGCGCTGTTATGATGTTCACCCACCTAAACATGTGCACACCCCTCCTCTTCTGGCCTGATGTAATTGTTTGTGTGTGTACACAACAGGAGAGGAGCGAGATTTGAAGGGGTTACTGGCAGGGGGTTCCGTTTGCTCACTTTGGTGTTCTGGTGTCTGAAGGGGTTCCGCTTGCCTTTGGGAGGGAAATTAATTTGTAGGCAAAATGCCCTCCTGTGTACACTTTGAAACTGTGTGCTCCTTATCAGAGCCCTTAGTGACTCATTTCATTAAATGCCACCTATTGGGTACGTTTATATCCAGTTAGCAATCTGACCAAACCAAGGACCAGGGCTAGTTACTGGCCCAGATCTCTTTTGTCTGTCTTCACTTCTCTCTCTCTCTCTGTCTCACTGCAATTGAGACAAAAAGACCACATTCAGGTTATGCGTTTCAAAATTTCTCACTGCTTCCCATTCTGTTAGAGAGCTTTGATTCCCCTCTCCTTCCCCAGTCTCTCCTGTATAGTTTTTTTCTTTTTTGTTCTGCCTCAACCATGTCAGCCATTGATGTCCCACCCAAACTTTTTTACAACCCCCCCCCTTTCGATTCCTTTTTGATCCATGGCTACCTGCATGGGGCTGGCTAAAGAGAGGGGGCAGTCAGAGAGAGAGGGAGGGGATATGGCGTTGACACATAAAACCTGCATTTCTCAGTTTTCAAATGTCTCATTGAGCCTCTTGCTGGCTTTGATATTTTAAGTAGGTATCACAACAAAAGGGAAACAAATGGCTGGAAAGGTAATGCAGAATATTAAGGCGGCTAATGGCCCCGGCCCTCTAGAGTGGAGCTGGCCCGAAAGGAAAGCCCTGTCCCATGAGTCCTATTCCATTTCCAAGGGGTGGATCAACCAGCCTTGCTGCTTGTTGCCACTGGTCTTTGCATGACAATCATTGGGACATTTCTGCTCTTTTACCTGACTGGGTACAACCCACCTACCATGGCACTTTGTGCTGTCATTCCCATGAAGTGCGCTACATTCCACGATATTCCATACAAAGGCTCATACAAAGATTCATTGCACAAGACTTGTGATTTATCAGGCCATGAAAAGGAAGTAAAAAGAAGAGAAAGGCCCTTTAATTCAAAACATGCCCCAAGGTGTGGTGTCAGTACATACTATTGTTTGATCTGAATGTTTATTTTCTGAGGTATGATTTAATTCAGAATATTAAATGACATTGTCCAAGACAACATAAAAGGCATGACTTTTATGCAATGTCCATTAGAAATGCCAGGTCAGATGTTATATCCAAGATAACAAAAAGACCCACTGACTTTTCTTATGAAATGAATTCTCTGTTTCAAAATTAGATTTTTGTTCCAGCCAGGTTCAATGCATCTGGGGAACGTTTGGTGAACTTTTTGAGTGGAATATCAGTCTTTTCTGTACTAACAAGGGAAAACAAATTACAGCTCTTCTCGTGTTTTATACTGAATGGTCTGATGACTAAAACTAAAATGGTCTAAGACTGCAAGTATATATATACAGATAGATTAAACAAAATTAAAGGTTATTTCAAAATGAAATATCCCCTAATTTTTGTGAGCGTGACTTGGACTCTAACAGTCTTGACTACAACCCTACAGCTCAATATTTTTTTTCTTAAACAACTTAATCTGATGATTTACCTAATAATACACTTTAAAACGTAACATTTTGGTTTCTATAGGGACCAGAAAAAACACAACCCAGAGAGCTATTCAAGATAAATTCATCAAGTAAATGAAAATCATACTCCTGCATAGACGTCTGTGTGCAATACAAGTTTTGTGGGACTCATAATCCAGTCTGCAGCTATAGCTGATCCATCTTAATACGCTTCGACTGTACAAACCACATGGGAAACAAGGACTCTGAGCCTCTCTGGACTTGAACCGCTGACTAGTCTCTTGCTCCTCGTGTTCTGATTTCAGTGCCCAACGTTGCTGGCTAAAGACCTCAGCCACCTCAGGGCTAATATTAGTACTGCTGATGGCATCAGCCTCAAAGGTGAGGACACGGCCCAAAGCCAACATGATATGGGAATAGAGTCTTCAAACAGGATGTCCCAGACTTTATTGGGGCATGCTAAGCATTACAGCATCACACTTCCTCACTGTGAGTTTGAAAAAGGGATTAGTAGCATATGGCTCATTGAACAGAGCTCTGCTTTTCATTAGCAAGCTCACCACCCAGCAGCATCTTTGCCTGGCAACTAATTTCTGTCTGAGAAATGCATTCCTCATTTGTGTGTGCATGTGTGTGTGTATGTGTGTGTGTGTATGTGTGCGGTGTATGTTTGGGCATGTGCGTTTGGGAGGTGGTCCTCTTATGGAGTGGTGGGGGAGGTGTCCAGAATGGTGCTGACAAAAGGAAAAAAATCTGGTTTTGGTTTGTGTTTTCATTCTTTTTCCAAAAGCAAAAGTGTGACACTGCCAGGAAAACAGTCCCAGCACGGATGCATACAAATATTAAATAAAACAGTGGTGCCCTTGTTTCAAGACATATCGTGTCGTGTAAAGTGGTAGCGTATTTTGCGAAACATGGGAATGACCCAGGATGTAAAGATGATATAAAGAGAACTGAACTTGTCAGACAAGTTACTGTAGATGCGTCAGGAAAACAGAGCATTGTGTTGCTCTTATAAGTGTAAGCGGCAGGCACACATTATACAAAAGCCAATTCCCAGGATCTATTTTTGGGGTGAACCAACAACACTTAACCTCATCACCTTTGCTGATGTTGACAATGATTCCCTGCCTCCTCTGGGTCTCGGTGTCAGTCAAAGTGGAACGCGCTATAACTAAAATGCCCCCACCGACATCCAGGGGGCCTTGATGCTGCAGCCTGCCTGCACTGACACATTTAATTGGCGGTAAATTCAGGAACCTCCCTGCAATGGATCTGTGAATTACGAAGTGTTTTGTGTACAAAGTTTCTGGTGAGGGCTGGCAACAGAAAACATTAGCATTACTGTGGTTTTCAGCACTTATGGTAAAATATAATCTCCAAGCTTTCACAGATGGGCTGCTGAATTTAAAGTTGTTCCTGCTGCAGAGTCTTCCCAAAAGGAAAACATTACTGCCCTCAAGTCAGCAGGAAAAACACAAACATATTTTTCGCTTAGTTTAGTTTTTGTATTTTTAATGCTTGGTGTGATGTCAGATCTTACGTTTCCTAAACAGATGCAACACAGTCCACCTTTCTCCTTTGCAAACACTGACTAGTAAAAGATTTGTGAATGGGTTTTGGTGCAACCGTGAATACGTGGATGTGTGTGTTTAAGGTTGAAATGCCTTAAAACCTCATAGCACCACAAATTTACTTACCACCAACCATTCTGACATATTATTTGGTAAGCATTTAAGGAAGAGGTGTGGGATGTAGCCTCTGATTTTAGGAAAGGATAGCCCATAGTTAAATCATAGCAGCAAGTACAGGTTTGTTTGAACAGACAATAACAGACAAAAACAAGGACTTTTGAAAAAGCAAAGCATGGTACTATAATGGTTAACGTACTGATCGTACAATGGTCCAGAAATTCCAAGATTCAAGTCCCAGTGAGCAAATTCCTTAACCCTTAACTACTTGGATTGAAACTTAAATTGTGTCCATTGTAGGTTGATTGGGATGTCCAACTGTACTTTAGTATACAAATGTTGTACTAATGTACAGACCAAACAGTACACACACCTTATCAAAGACTTTTATCAAAATGACACTATAGTTTAAGACAAAATGAGTACATAACATTTTTCATTCTTCCCTCAACTTTCTTATCTGCTTAATACTTTACAGGGTTGTGGGAGAGCCAGTGCCTCCCCTGCAGTATGAGGTGTGAGGCAAGAACAACCCTAGACAGAGTGCCAGTTCATCGCAGTTAACACACATTGGCACTCTCATACACTAGGGCCACTTTTAGCTTAATGAATTATCCTAAAGCATGTTTTTGGACTATGGGAGGAAATTGGAGCACCCAGAGTAAATCCATGGACAAAGCGAGGACATGCAGACACCAAAAAGAAAGGACCCAGACCGCCCCACCTGAGATCAAACCCAAGACCTTCTCGCTGTGAGGGGACAATTTTTTTCACTTTCCATATACCGAGGTATTTAATAGAAATGAAACAATGTACAAAACAGTGGTAACAATGGCTATTCACCACAGGAACAACAGGAACAAGATTACATTGATACCAATCCAACATATTCACACTGGGATAGCTTACAGCAACCAGTTATCCTAATGTATGTCTTTTCAATGTGGAAGGAAACCAGAGTACCAAGAGTAAACCCATGGTGACAGAAGGAAGACATGCCAACTCCACACAGGTGGTGTCTGAGGTCAGGATCAAACCAGAGCTTTGGTTGTCTACTGTTTAAAAAGTCCATAGCCTATTATGGACTTTGAAGATGATCAGTGTAACTCAGTGAATAAGACAGTCATTAGGATCCATATTGTTTCAGAGCAACCTGATAGATGAAAACCAGGTTGTGCACTTACAATAAGACATTTTGTGTGCATTGAACACTTTAGAATGTCCCACAGTACTTCTTAGCCTTCTTATTACCCCCACCCCCTTTTGATGGACAGCAAAGAACCTCCTACTGTCCTGCTAAATAATTAAAGCTTTATTTTAAATATCTCAGAAGGCTCTCAGAAGCACTTCTTAGAAAGCACAGTCCAAATCGAACGTCACTAGCTCGTCTGTTAGCATGTGCTGGGAAATCCACATACAGACATGTATTCTAGGGTTACCACCCAACATGTCAAAAGTATCACAAGACCTCATGCCCCCTTTCTACCTTGTAACCAGAGAGGAAGGCCAATGGCCTCTAGCTTTGCAGTCTGCAGCTCCACAACACCTGTTCTCAGTCTGACTGACAAACAATTGTGTCATTATTCATGGCCCAAAAAGGCAGTCTAACCACATCCCCCTCTTCACTGTTGGTCCAACCCCCGTTTGGTCCCAGAGCCTAAACAGAGTCCAGGATTTAGGCATGATGACACAAGTTTGGTTTGCCAATATTTTCGGAAGCAACAAAACATGGGCGAATGTGTTACAGAACTGAAAATACAAGCACTGGTTGGGGAAAAAGACTCTGATGGGTGGTGGCTGATAATGGATGTAAGCTAAGTTTTAATTTAAGATTATTTTAACCAGTTTTGCTACAAGGCCACCTGCAATATAGCTCATATAAAAACTGTAGACGTCATGTGATAATGCGTACAACAATGCCACTATGACAAGAAGTTATTCAGAGGGAGTTCAAGTTGAAGGTTTTTCAAAGCATCACAAGCAAGGGACACAATAATAGACCAAAATAAAATAAATCTTTTTTTTCAGCCTTTGTTTTGAATAGTCTAGGAGAACTTGAGCGGCTGGAGGTCTTATTTTTTTGAATTAAGTCAAAGACCATGGCATACTTTTCATCAATGAATTAATGCAGCAACATTAGCTATTCTTTTGGTTTTGACAAGTGGCTTCGTCTCCTACAAGAGTTCTAGGTCAAGTCTTTGTTAAATTGTGAATTCAATGTTAATCCTAATCCCCTCTTCAAAGCCAACATTCAGGCCAGCATGGAGGCAGAGCTCTTGGCTCTCGACTGAGGCAGCGGCCACATGGAAATGCATGTTCGGCTCTGTAAGAAGTGATGAATATTTCATTAGGATATTTCAACAGTTGCAAGAGAAAGTTTGTGAATCCCTGGAATTACCTACTTTTTGGCATTAGATAGATATGGAAATATGATCTGTTTGTCACAGGTCAGAATACGTTAGCATAACAAGTATGATACATACAGAGTCCTTGGACTAACAACTTTCACTAAATAGGTGTACTGGCATTCAAAACATACATTAAATATCTGAGAAAAGTTTAGTCACCGGATTAAAATATGTGTTAATGGATACTCTTAACTCTGGAATTACCAAAAGTTCATTTGTGTGATCCACAAACAGTTTACATACAGAGAAAATACTGTTGGTCACACATACAACACAATGTGCATTGCTGCATGAGGCTAAAGAGAATCAAAGGGTATCAGCAAAAGATCTACAAAATCTTGAGAATTGTCTGTGTTTGTACATAATAAAACACAGAAGAAGTGGTGGTAATGAAAGGACACCACAGTAAAAACCACTGCTAGAAAACATTGTTGCATAAGGATGCTCCACAGTAGGCCTAGGGCAAGTTCTGTGAACAGACGGCAAGAATTGATTTAGACTCTGTTAGAAGGAATAAAGCACTGTAGAACAAAATTAAGCAGCTGATCTGCTTTTGCAGTGGCTAAGTGGCGACTTGTGGCTTCTTTTTTTTTTAGTAAATGGAAATGTTAGGCAAAGACCTGTAGGTGGCAGTAGAGGGCTGGGGATATTACATACTGTACACGGTTTTTAAGCCGATTAAGCGGAAACTTGGTCCAAATAAGCGAATAACATTACATGTATTTAATAGGATTTGTTTCGGTACTTTAGGATTTGGTCCCATTAACCGGAATCGATTGTATATAAATACTTTGGAATCACATTTATGCCTTTTCAGCCTTTCACTAATTAACTAATTGTTCTGTTTTTCTATTAGCAATAAACCAATAAACACTTGCCCTTGGCATGATAACGCTGATTATTTCTCCCATCTGGTCCATGTTAAGATCTAAACAATGGAGGTTTGATTCTCATGGGTAACAACAAATGCAGCATTTGTCACAAAGTCTGTATTTTATGTCCGACCTTCTTGCATGCGAATAAAAACACATGGTACAGATTCTACGACCGTGTTTACTGTGTTTACTGTGTTTACTGTGTCTGTTCTCATGAGCTTTACTGCTCGGTAAGAAATGTCACAGCTAAAGGGCAGATTCCACCTAATGATGCACGTATCCAACAATTATTTAGCCTTTACCCATATTTTAGGTTTACACTTGACATAAGAATTGTAACAAACCATTTTCAACTGTCAACAGATTACCTAATTAACAGGAAGTGACCACAATGGATACACTTTCAATCAGATAAAAAAGATATAACACACAAACTGTCATGGGGCGACCGGTTTGGGCCCAGGCATGGAGTGAACCTCGGGCTGGCCTTTGACCAGCTGATTTTTGACTTTTAGACTTAAGGCCAGACTTTTTTTTATTGCTTGTTTCGCGGATCCGCCGTAGCACCAATGGTTGAAATTCAAAAAATAAAAACATTTATTTTTTAGCTTTTTACGCCCTCCGGTGGAGAGCCAACGGTATTGTTCTGTTCATTTAATTTTTTTCCCCAGATTCACTTTAAATTTAAATGTAGGTTAAATAAATGTTATTTTTAAATAAAAATGTATTTTTATTTCTTCCTCCTTCCTTGTATTGATTCCACATA
>JAUZSU010134218.1:0-16295 GCA_034780255.1 Parotocinclus maculicauda
ATCTCCGGGCCCTTAAACGTCACTGCACCTCAAACAGGAATGCCACTGTCAAGGAAATAACAGAATGGGCTCAGGAAAACTTCCAGAAAGTTAGTGTTAAAAGGTCTCAGGTGTTAATGAGGAGCAGGTGTGTTAAATTTGGTGTTATCTTTCTCACATGCACTCATACTGTTCACTGGAAGTTCAATATGGCACCTCATGGCATGGAGGCTACAGGAAGAGCTACTGAGAAATCCATGAATGCCAACATGTACTGTGACGTACTGAAGTAGAGCATGATCCCAACCCTTCAGAAACTGTATTGAAAGAGGCAGTATTCAAAAAAGATAACGAATGCCTTACTACAAAACTGAGAGTAAAGGTGCTGGACTGGCCATGCATGTCTCCAGACCTAAACTCTATTGAGCATCTATGTCTCTAACATCCACCAGCTTCATGATGTCGTTATAGCGGAGTGGAAGATGATTTAAGTGACAAACGGAAAGTCCAGTGAACTCCATGCCCAAGCGAGTTAAGACAGTGCTGGAAAATAATGGTGGCCACACAAAATGTTGAAACTTTGGGCACAATTTGGCCATTTTCATAATTTTCATGTACTCATTTTTGTTGCCAGCAGTTTAGACGTTAATGGTTGTGTGTTGAGTTATTTTGAGGGCACAGCAAATTTACAAGCTATACAAGCTGTAGACGGCTCTACTTTACATTGTATCAAAGTTTCACATCTTCAGTGTTGTCCCATGGAAAAAATATAATAAAATAGTTACAAAATACTATATTTGTACACAAAAGAACTCACTTTTGTGAGATCCTGTATATATACACTGCTCACAAAAGTTGGGGCACATTTCAAAATGAATAAGTAGCGATAAAAAAAGAGAATATAGATCTTTTATAAAAATTTTACTAGGAAACCAAACAAGAAGTCAAATAAATTTGTTCTATAATGCAAAAACAACCTTTATTTAGTTGATGAAAATGCACTATATAAAAGGCTGAATGTGCTGGAGTATCTGAATGTTCCCTGATCTTGAAAGTGCACATTCTGCATTCTGCCCTTCAATGCCTCTGCAACACAATTTGCCTGAATGCAAAGCTTTGAGAGCCATAGGACGTCTTAAAGCTGATAAAACACAGACAACAGTGTCAACAGCACTTGGAACATTCCAAAGTGGGATTAGCAGACTGTGGAATCACTTTCAAGAGACTGGAACAGTATGAAGAATACTAGGGCAGGGTCGCCCTAGCAAGAGCAAGAGATAATCGCTACATTACCTTATTTGCAAGAAGGAGCAGACGCAGCAATGCAACAGAGTTGTGGTTACAGTTTCTTGCTGCCACTGGACGACAGATATGCACCCAGACCATACGCTTTGTTGTATTGACTGCATACCTGGCAACCAATGGTATGCATTCTGCTATCTGCTGAACATTGTTAAACCCGTAGAAGAGGAGCTGATGAGCATCGTTATTGGACAAGGGATGAGTTGTCAACTGTCCTTTTCTCTGATGAATCACAGTTCAGTTTGCAACCTGACAATCATCGTGTCCTGATCTAGCGTGAATAAGGAACAACAAAGAATCCACGTTTCATGTGAGAAAGGGACTCCTTCAGTGGTGGAATAATCATGGTTTGGTTGGTTTTCGTACCGAGCTCTACATCAACAGAAATGGATTGCTGACTGCTGTCAGATACCAAGATGAGGTCCTGCTCCGAATAGTGATGCACCGTGCTGAAACAGTTGAAAAAGCTTTCTTTTTTTGGACATTAATGCAAGGAACCACCGTACGCAGCTCGTCAACAACACGCTTCAGGAGTCAGGAACTAGATGCATGGACTGGCCTTCATGTTCTCCAGACCTGAATCCCATTCAACATGCACCGGGAAGCGATGTGGCAGAGTGGCAGAGGATCCCACAAGAATTGCTCGACAAACTAATGCTGTAAAATCTGTGTTATGTAGTATATATGCTTATTCTTGTGTTGGAATTTGATGTATGTGTGTGGCAAATATTTAATGTGGTGCCAAGACCTTTCTACTGTCTGGAGAAGCTTATTAGAAATGGTCTTTTTGAACTGGTAGCAGACCAGAAGCCACTTTTTCAGAGGGGGAACATGTTGAAATGGTTAGGATATGCTCACATGAAAAGATTTAGGGTCCCAATATGTTACATATGGCTGCTTATACCATTGCTAATACAACAAATCTAATGGTGGCCTTTGGAACAGTGCTTTCTGGTAAGATGTTAAGTAAAACAATATATATATGTGTTAAAAAATAACTGATGTGGTGTTTCATTATAATGTGCTATAATTATGCACATTGTATATACTTTTACTACGCTGCTCACAAAAAATAGGGATATTTTATTTCATTTTTATGAGCAGTATAGTTTATAGTTTTAGAGTTACTTTAATTATAAAAAGTTTACAGTACTACTTCAAGATTACTGAATTAATTATATAGATGCTTCACAGTTTGTCCGTTACTTGTGTATTGTATGTATACTGCTCACAAACATTAGGAGATACTTTAAAATGAAAAATCACAAAATAAAATACCCCCTAATTTTTGTGAGCAGTGTATGTGGTGGAATAGTTTGCTTAGTCATGTCATTGTCAGTGTCATTTTATCAGTTTCAGTTAAATACAAATTTCCTAAAATGGCCACATAGTCACTCAAGTAGCTTTAGTGAAGGTATTTAAAGGTATTATAAAATTGTTTTTTTTTTTTTAAGGGGAATAAATTCCTGTTTGCTGAGATATTTCCCTTCGTATTGAGTGTTCCTTCAGCATGGCAAGGACAGCTGATGCTTGTTTACAGAGAGAAACTGCAGTGGAACTTGCTTGCATTCTGTGCTATTCAATGGTCCAGCCTTCGTATATAAATCCAGCCTTGATTAGACACAAATAAACTACTCATATAATATTTTTAGAAATGGCTAAGAACAAGCTAATAGGTCCTGGAAAATCTCAAGGTTTCTGCAGTGCAGTCATTCACACCATGCTTAAGCATTTAAAACTTTTTTTTAACTGTATGACTAAGAAAAAGAGCATGTACCCCTCTCACTCCTCTACTGCTTTCTTCCTCTGGGGCCCTCTTACCCTAAGCTAAAGACTGTTAATGTCTGTAGGTGGTGGGATTTTAAAACCTCATCAAGTCTGCTAGCCTTTTCTGCTAGCCAATTCAACTTCTAGCTTACACACATGCACACAGTTCAAGTTCAGTTTGTTTATATACCAACTTTCAGATGGAGATCGTCGCAAAGCAGTCTACATAAGTACCAGCCAGAAGTGACGATGTCAAGAAAGAACTTCCTGAGAGCCAGTATAAATAGGAAATTCACTCTGGATAAATCCGGACAATTAGATAAAGTTCTTGATGGCCCAAATAGTCTGAAAATGTAATAGCAAATGTATATAAAGTATCAGGGTAAAAGAGCCTTAAGTGAAAATAACAGCTTGTAGTTGGTGAGGCAGATCTTGTAGTGCTGACTCCATCTGAAAGGGTACTAAATTAACAATCTTGCACCAATCCTCTCCTGTGAAGCTTTCAGTTTAGTTTCCATGGATGTGCCTCAAAATGTGATTATGTATAAGCTTTGTTTATTGTTCATGTTTTGTTCTGTAAAATAATGTAAAAGTGCTTTTTAAGTAATAATATTATTTTAAGTACAACATTAAATTATGTATAGTATAGAATTTTTAACTTTGCATAAAATTTGAGACAGAAAACTAACAAGAAAGCAGCATGATTCGATGTATTGGTATGCCTTTCAAAACTGTGATTGGCAAGGCTTCGATACCAGTACTACGTACTAGTTTTCTGCCATACAGACGAGAATGAAATGTATATAGAACTGCAAGGCCACCGTTAGTTCAGATATTCTGTTGATTTAGCTGTGGTATAAAATAATTATTTCTCTGTCTTTTTATTGCAATGCAACCATAAAATACAGGAAATGATTTAAAACGGCTAAAGAAAAATACAGCTCCTTTAGGCTACATTGGCAAGTATTTAGTGTGACCTCCCATTAAACTTTAGCAACAGCACTATCTGGTAGCTTCATCGGAATTCTAAGCTTTACACATATATATATATATATATATAATCGCCAAGATGGTCTAAAACTCACAAAAATTAATATGAACATCAGTGGAAAAGTGTGACAAATCTAAGTTTGATTTTTTGGGTCCATTCATTGACAATGTGTTATATATGGTCATTATATCATTGCTAAAACAACAATTCTAATGGTGACCTAAGACTTTTGCGCAGTACTGTATAAAACAGATTTATATTTTTTTGTTCTAATCTTTATCTCTGACATTAAAGCAAACAGATCGGATGGATGTTAAACTATGCATACCTGCACCCACAACTAAATTTTAGGCAATTTCAGTGAAAGTTTGAAGATGGACAACTTTGTGTGCTACTCACCATTTCAGATTAGCTGTGGAAGCTAAAAACCTTGTAGATAGCAAGTTTGTTACGGGGGGGCGTTTCGGAAACCTGGCGAGACAATCCCTGGACTCGCCAAATCCCCAGAAACCCTCACAGGAATTTAACCGGAGCCCAACATGCAATGGTCCACAGACAGACAACCAACTAGAAAACAAATAAATAATTTATTAAATAAACAAAAGAAGGTCAGGCTGGAAACTGAGACAACGTAATATGAAAAAGGGGTACTGTCTAAGGATCTCCATGGCTGAGGAGGAGATAACCGAGGCGGAGGGCGACCCTGCCAGGAGGTCACGGTGCTGGAAGGATCCGCAGAACAGAACACCCGAGGAGTCCCAGCGGCCCGTCGGTGGATGCACATTGGGGGTTGGAGCCAGGAGCCGAAGATATCGCCGCTGACCTCGCAAAGCCCCCACCAGGGGGTCCATGGAAGGGTCCGCAAACTGAAGGGCCCTCCATGAGCTGAGACGGGAACCAGGAGTGCTGTAAGGAAGAAACATAGACAACGAACAGAACGGCTAGGGAGCCGCGAGTCCAAAAAAACTGAACAGCCTGAACCTAGAAAAAAGAACTAAAAGAAACCCAAACAGAACAAAACATAAGGCGAGGTACGGAACGGCGATTTAAGCCCAGGAAAAGAGCGGCGTATTAGGCCGAGATACGGAACGGCTATTAAGCCGAGGTACAGAACCGCGATTAAGCCGAGAAACGGAACGGCGATAAAAGCCGAGGTAACGAAACGGCGATTAAAGCTGATATACGGAAACAGCAAATTAAGCCGAGGTACAGAACAGCTAATTAAGCCAAGGAACCAAACGGAAAACAAACGGGAGAAGAAACAAACAAAGAGCACGGGAAAACAAAGAACAAAACGGGAAAACATGCAACAACCAAACAATGAACCGGCGCCCAAGATAGTGAGCATCGGGCTTAAATAAGGCACACCTGAGAAGGGAAAACGAGGAACAGGTGCGAGAAATAAAAGAGGGGCGTGACCGACACAAACGAAAACCAATAGCTCACCGCGGAGAGCACCAAAATAAAGCGCCACGTGAAGCAGACACGTAACGTAAACAAAAACTAAAGGAAAAACTAAAGCGGGCGCGGCGCAAACCCTAACAGTTATTTGAAAACATTTCAAATGCGTAACACTGCTGTTGCAAGGCTTGAAAATGAAGGGGGAAAACTTTACAACAACCAGATTTGCTACTATTGGAGAACCTGCTGAAATAAAACCTCATTAACTGACTCATGAACAATTAGAGAGATCTGGTTATTGTTTATTGATACAAACCCAGTAATTGGACTACATTTAGCAGATGCCCTTATCCAGATTGTCTTACAACTGAAACAATCTTACAATCCAACCAATTGTGAGTTAAGGGCCTTGCTCATGGACACAGCAGTGGCAGCTTGGCATAGATGGTAATTGAGACCTGGACTGTTCGGACCATAGTTCAGTGCTTAAACCACTAAGCCACCACTCCTTAACAGATGCTCACATTTACTGAATGTAGTTAGATTTATAGTAATGCTACTATTCTGACATTTTAACTGATTTAGCTAAATGAGATAAACAGATTTAATAGTTTTGTTTTTTTTGACTCACTGGCTCACTTTTACACAATACAGTAGGCCTACACAGGCCTAGAGGTTTTCTCTGGATTTTATTGGCTGTCAAATGTGTTTTCTGTAATTATCGTGATTAATGAAGTTGTTCTGTTTAAGCGTGAAGTTTGAGTGTATGCATAACAAACAAACCATGCTGGTATAATATAGCTGAATTTTTTAATGGGTGTGCCATCATGGAACTCACTGACTAAAATTTACCTTTTGTTAAATATGTTGCTCTCACAATTATATAAAAATATATTTGTCTTCAACCTGCCTACATATATTTTAAAAGTAGACCGTAAACCATACCGTAACCAAAATCATAAACCAAGGTTTTCTGAGCTTGTGTTTATGCTTATGTATCTAGGACAAAAACTTAAACTTAGTAAAAGTGTTTTTGTGAAATTTTAGTGTTATCTTGTTGGAAGTATGTTTGGAAGCATGTATATCCTATATATCAGGTATTTATGCATCATTTATTGTAATAATATAAAACAACAAATAGCAGAAGAATATGTTGGAAGTGTTAATCTGCGCTGTCTTTTAACACACAAGTTTTCCATTTTTATTTAAGTTTTCCATTTGATGATGTTTCAAAACAATTAATGTTGCTCTTATAAACTCTAAGATTTTAGTTTCATATTTTACATTGAACACACTTTATCCATATTTAACTTTTAAACTCACTGAAAACACCAAAGATATGCTTTTGGAAACTTTTACTTACTTTGACTTCGGTAGGAACAATGATTTAGTGTAAATCACCTCTATGCTTGAGTAGTACTTGCTTTTAATCATGGTCAGTGTGAAAGATCTGCACACTCAGAGTTAGGTAAAGCTGAAGGCTATAATCATTTTTACAGCCTCTTTACAGAGGTGCAGGAACTCCACGGACATCCAAAAGTGCATTAAAAAACTCATTTATTTCCTAGTCCATATTTTTCTTGTCTTTCGCCTAATAAGCATTGATATACCTCAATGGAACAAGCCCACACTTAGCCTCGTGCTTAGCTTTACGGCAGAAATTTCTGGCCACAGGAAGTAAACTGCGTTGAGTTAATTTTTCATTAAACTGTTACATGAATCGAATGTTCTAACACAAATTTTGACAGTACCAACTAAAACTAATAAATGACATTATGATAGCACAACCTTTGCATTATGTTAATAACATAATTGAGATTAAGCTTTGTTTATTCTGATTTGCTTCACTTCATGACTACATATTCAAAACGTGGGATAGCAGGTAATGGTAATCTTATTAAATGGTGGGTTGTTGTCTGTAGCTCACTTTATTGCTCTGTGTGTGTTACTGCCACACCTGTGCATATCTACATAGCGTTTGGGAGCCTGGTTCTTCCTAGCATTGCTACATGGCTTTTTATTGGCCCATGATATGTCTGTCCTTAGGGGAAATGCTCGTTAACGGTGCTGTTGTGCAATTAGTGCTTAAGATTTTATAGACCTAGGATCCCACTTTTGCCCTTTCGTCCCACGTTTTCACTCTACACAAACAGGCACTCGCACATTAATGACACTGCTTCTTACTCAGCTGGTGTGGTAAATATAATTAATTTTGGACGTTCTAGAAATGACATGTCTTAGCACTTAGTTTAAAACTCTTGTTGGCATGACCTGCAGGCTTGAACAAACTGTTTTTTCACTCTGTCAAGTAGTATTGGTAAATAGATTAGTTAAACACACATTTTAGGCCAATTGTAAATATTTTATTAACTAAAATTGAAGGCATTTGTTTAATAGTAAAAGTTGAACGTGATGTGATGTAATGCTATAGTGATGGAATACTATAGAAAGTTACTCCAATTTTATGTATATATATATATAACTGTAGTAATTCATTGTTGCATAATTCAGAATATAAGTCAACTTGCTATGACATCTCCCCTTTATATGCTGTATTGTTCAAATCAGCTTAGTTTATCTGGATGAAACAATTTGCAAAGCAGGTATCTACAAGATAAAAATGCATAAATGAGGCACAGCATGCCAGGCCATGCCGTGAGGCACAGCTTTAATTAAATTCTGTTGTTCTCATGGCAAGTTCAATGAGCCATACTGATAGTTGTGCATCCGTAACATTGACTGTTATTGGTTTCCTATTTTACTGTGTGAGAGCAAAACTGTCTGAACCTAAAAGTTAGCCTTTGTACACTTTCGTTTCAACTCTAATTGAATACATCTTTCTCTAACTTACCATGTTAACTGGTGTTTACTTGGATCAGGTGTGTTTGATTAGATTTTAAAGTCTTTATAAGGTCTTTAGAAACATGTTGGAGAGTCTCACTCTACATCTAGTGTTAAGTTGTGTCATATTATTAAATATCTAGGAATAGAGGAATGTTAACTACCTCTGTTATCTTTTTGTGATTCTGAGTGTGTAACAAAGTCAGACATAGAGAACCAAGCCAGCATATGCTAGTAATTTGTTGCATGTTTAGTGCCCAAATGTTTTCGTCCCCCTTTTGTATGTTTTTCTAGTTGTCACAAATGCAGCAATTAGGCTGTCCAGCGAGGTGATACTGAGGTCAAATGTCACAGTTTTTCTTGTCATAGCTATGCAAACACGTACAACTTTTTCTTAAAATAGTGTTCGCTTTAAAAAAAAAAAGAATGATATGGGAACCTAAAACCAAGTCATATTTAAACAAACTCCTACAAGTCATAAAGACTGAAATCAAAACGGTTTATTTTAAATTACCAAATTACTCATCATTGCATCAATAAATGGGCCAATTTAATAGTGTGATTTTTCTTGTCATATTATCAATAAATGGACCAATTTAATTGTGTGATTTTACAATCCAATAAACATTTAAAAAGGGTGCTTGGGTGGTGCAGTGGCAATACATTAGCCCAGGACCTTAGTGACCTAGGTTCAAATTTTAGAAGTACTTTCTGTCACTGTTTATGGTGGGTTCTTGCCTTGCCTTGTCTTGTGTTGCAGAATAGGCCCTGGCTCCTAGACACCCTGCAGTGGATTCAGAGGTCATGAAAGTGAATGAATAATGTACATTATTCTGTATTGTACTAATTTACTAATACAATAATAGGCTGTTAGGAACTTAACCAAAACCAATTACTCTTGTATTTAAACAACCCTTTGCTACACTGTTTTGTTTTGACTCTGCAGAAAGTGGTACAGATACTAAAGAGTAATGTGCCTTATTAAGAGTAATGTGCCTGTTGTAAAATAACATGGTTATGTGTATGCCAGAATTCCAGGTTTGAAATTGCACCCATATAGAAATGTTATATTGCCTCCTGCAGATGATTGTGATTAGTGTGGTGTGATTAAACACTGGGTCTTGCCAAAAGAGTACTTAAAAGGCCTCTAAAAGGCCCTCAGATGTTACTTTTGGGTAGTGTACCTCATGATGAGAGATTGTTGACAGTTAGACTCTGCGATGCACTCCGAAGGCATTTTGCCCAGCTGACAGAATTTGAAAAGGGTGTCCCATCATTGGACTGAGAGAAGCAGGATGGCCACTTCAAAGATTTGCCCGCCATCTAAGTCTTTCTGTCCAAGCTATTGGGAGGTGTTGGGAGCAAACTTGCATTTGATCCCAACAACAAATATTTTCAACAAGTGTTTTCCAGAGCTTGGTTTACAAGCTTGGATTTTCTTTATAAGAACTATGAAAGAGATACTGAAAAGGCCTGCTCCTGATGACCATTGTCACTCACTGGTGTCCTGTAAGATGTAAATGTTTGATCAGTCGTTTCTATTTCATTATTGAAGTGACTTTGTTGGACGAGTGGGCTAAATAAAATGAATTAGCATACAAGTATGTTTCTTTTGAAAATATCGGGGAATGGTGACCCTATTTTCTGCAGTTTTAGCATTCACAGGGTTGCTATGGTCATTGCAGTATGTTATGAGAGTGTTTAATTTGGCTGGCAGTGGCTTTGTGAGTCTCTCAGGGTGCAGGATTAGTGTGATAAAGACTGCATTCCAACATTGCTAACTGGACCCAGATGGGCTGGGGGGGTGGGACAAGATCATGTTACCAGCACTAGCCAAACCTTTGCTCTCCCGCTGAGCCGTTTGAAGTCAAAAGGGTAAAACGAGTGCAGAAAATCTATGTTTCTGTCTCCTGTAAGATATTGGATTGATAAAAGTAGTGATTTATATTCCCTAGTATGTTATGGAGTCTGTATTAAAGTAGTGGGAAATGTGATAATACTCTGTGAATGTTCGTTTCCAATAATGTACTAAGTGCATTCAATATGCTATGAAAGGAACTTCCTTTATTTTTGTTTCATCTTGATTTTCATAAAAATGTACCTTAAAAAGACACCAACTCCCTGTTGACCTTAAATTTGGATAATCTTTTTTTAAAATTACTTCTTCCCCAGCATCTGTCTGGCTTGTAGATCCACAGACCCGCTCTCACACTGCTCACCATTTGAGTTTAGCCCACATTTGGGAGCTATTAGGTGGCTACTGTACACGCTGTTGTATTCCAAACTTATCAGGGGAGAGTAGTCTATTTTTCCTACACACACCCACACATGCATAAAATTACAGAAAAACTGTTTCAGCTCTCCCTCAGTAAGGATTCAGTGGGTGGTTTCTATTAGTTTTTACAGTACAGTATAGTCTTTATAGCTGTGAAGAACCCTAAGGACCTACAATTTTTGGGAACTAACAATTATTTAATTATGATTTTTATTATATCTGGTCTTTACATTAATTTTCATTTCAAAGAATTACACCTTTTATTTAAACTAATGTAATCCTTCTGTTGGAATACTCTTGTTGTTTAGTTTTGGAAGCATAAATGTTTCAAATTGGCTGAGCTAACTCTGGTTGGCTAGGACTTCAGGGAACATCAAGAAGGTGTTATAAGTCTCAGCGTTATAAGGTGCTAAATCTCATAAGTTATAAGTTTCAGCATAATTAGGGAATAACAGCTGAATAAACCAAGCAAGTGTTGATTACTCATGTTTGGGACTGCCTTTGGACTTTTCCAAGCCCCAGATGCACATTTTGATGCTGTTGATTTTAATAGTGCTTAATAGTAATAGTACTTAATGTTGAACACAACTAAGATGCTGTCATTGATGAATGGTGGGCTGTGTTTTTTAGTAACTGCTCAGATCATTTTGGTGCGTTTCTCATCAAATCTGGCTTCTTTAAGGTTTAGTGTGGGAGGAGGGTCTGCTGGCTCTGATTAAAGCAGAATGTGAATGATTGCAGTACAGCCATGTTTGTTCCTAGTAATTGCTTTAAAATAGTTAGTTGATGGTTCTTTGTTTTGAATGGGTTTGATATTTTTAGTATTGTTATAGAGCATTTCTGGTTATGATTTTAATGCTTGATGATTCTTCTGGAATAGCGAGGGTTGGGATGTGTTCGCATGATGATTAGAAAGAATTTAGAAATTACATTTATCTGTATAAACTGGCAATTTACAGAGCTTCCTTAACATGCATGGAACATTCTCAGCACTGCAGTGACACTAATGTGATGGTCTTGTGTTACTGTGATAAGTGGATCATACACAGCAGTGCTGCCGGAGTTTCAGCTCTTTCTGAAGTACAGCTAATCGGGCTTGTAATATGCTCCTGGCCAGCAGTCACTTGACCTTGAAGGTCATGACTCGAACATTTAAAGCAATTATTTAATTAATTAATTCAGATTTATTATATTGGAAAATGGTTTAAACCATTAGATAGGTAAATTATTTATACTTATAAGTCTAAGTCTCATGTTGTTTTAAGTATATTTTGTGTTGAATGGTAATGAGACTACAGTAAGGATTTGGCTTATACTTTTAGTATTTGGAGTTGTTGTTAGTACATTATTCATTTATATCAGTGCATATTTATTAATTGCATTAATAATTTGCCAGCTCTAATCCTAACATCAATTTTATTGGTAGTAGGCTATGTAGTACACTGACACTCTTAGGTTGTATGTTCCCCCTTGCTATTTATTCCTATTATTTTATCATTATCTCATTGACAGAGACTGGTGTTGCTTTGGAAAAAAAGTTGACAAATATTTATTGTTTCTTTTTAGAGCTTGTTAACTGTCCATTCAACCTCCTGCATCTGTATAGCTGTTTCTAGTTTTGTAGTACTCAAGTACAGTCTCAAGACCATAAACAAGCAGTCTCTTCTTTGTCTCACTTTGACTCGGTCTTTGGAGAATAAACACCCCCACAATACCACATACCCTTTAAAATACTTAGCAGTAATGATTTTTTTGTGTATCTATAATTCTTATTTTTATGCTAAGCCCCACCTCAAATGTTTGTTGCCAAGAAACAATGTTATTGTCTAATCTGACAACTACTCTTGGGTTTCAGTAAAAGTTCCAGTATCATCTAGTGAACTCCAGGTGCTTCTGTTTATTTGATGATAGAAAAAGCTTTCTCTTGGTATGCCTTTACCATGTTACCAATGAGTTAGATATGGAGGCTTGGGGCCCAAATGTCCGACATCTTTTTCAAGTTATCAGGTGTCATCCTTAAAGAAGTTCTCTATAAGACAGATGTATTATTGCTCAGTGTTTCAAAGCATCTTGGCATGTTGGCTCCTGGGCCCCCTACCACTGTACCACTGCTTATAAACTTTTTAAATGACTGTGTCTTGATTTAATGTTACTATGTCCGAGTGCATCCATTACAACAAGCATAAATTTCTGTGTGTAGTAGATCGGTATTTTAATATTTTCTGATGTGCTTCTTCGAAAAATAAGAACAAATTTACACTGTTCACTTTAATATGACTTTTAGTAGAAGTAGTTATAGAAGGTAACAGAGTTGATGCTGGAAAGTCAATAAAATAATATCCATTTAAATATTTTCATAATATCCACCCAAACATTACATGTAAAATTACATGATGCAGGAATAATTTTCTTTTGTTAAATTAATTTCATTGCGTTCATGTATTTTCAACTTTTACTGTAATGTTAAAATAATCTTTGTATTTTGCCTCTTATACAAGAATCAGTTGAAGACAGAAGGAAAAGGACAAGAATGAAATGAAAACAAAAAAAGAACTTGTTAAAAATGTGACAAGAGGAATACTAAATATGACAGTAAATTTTAAATTACTGTGTCACTGGTATAGCAGTATAATTTAAAATACACAGATATGCACCATTCAAAACCCATCCAATTAATATTTGTTTGCGATAATAGTAGAGGTCTTTTGTTATGTCTAAAGAAGTAATATGAGCTAGCCCTTGCTATACCTGCTAACAAAAATGAGAATAAAGTCTTGAAAGGCAGAAAACTATTTTGCTTTTAGTAAACATTGCAGATTTTATAAAATATATGTATTTGTGTATTGAATAGTACTGTAGTAAGTGTTTTCATATTGCTTTTATTTATATGATTGTTTTAATTAACAGTAAGGCATTCTT
Source organism: Parotocinclus maculicauda (assembly GCA_034780255.1). NCBI lineage: Eukaryota > Metazoa > Chordata > Actinopteri > Siluriformes > Loricariidae > Parotocinclus > Parotocinclus maculicauda. The sequence goes on from JAUZSU010134218.1 coordinate 13,476, forward strand.
GGACACCTCTTAACCCCCAGCCCACTTCACAAAAGCATCACTAATATAACAAAACTGTTATAAAGTGAAATAGTTTTGTTAGTAGCGTATTGATTGCTAGTGCACTACTTTTGTTGTGTGTGCAATTGTTTTACTCTGTGTACAATACTACTTTTAAAAGAAGTGGGTAATAGTCCAACAGAAACTACTGTATATCACAAGTCGATAAGCATTTCTTTTACACATTTTTTGTAGCAGCAGATTACTATCATGGATAAAAATTAAATGTCTTTTTTACTGTTTTAGTGTGTATGATTATGTGACTGTATATGTTTTGCTTCTAAGATGATGCAAAGCAAATTGTATTGTATTTGATGTGACAAAAAATATGATCGCAGTGTTCCAATTTTGGCCGATTTCCAAATGATAGATGTTCAGCTTTTCTTTAAATGGAAATGTCTTCATTCCTATAGAATGATAGCAGCGGCTGCTGGCTTGTGCCTGGCTCTGCATTCCCTCTAGCTTTATCTTTACCATATTTACCTTTGTTAGTCAAATTCTACATATTCAGTGTGATACTGTTTTAAACAGCTTTTTAAATTTGTTATGAACATTTTTAGGTTGTTCCTCCAAGGTTTATTTTCTTTATGCATGTATTGTAAGCAGAGCTTCCATGCAGAAGACATGGCTGAGTCTGAACTCAAATCTCAACTCATGCATTATACAGAGAAAGACCGGCACAGAATCAGTTAGATGAGAACGGCCAATCATCAGACTGAAAACCTGCCCTTTTCCAGCCAGCTAATAGTTTAGTGCATCTCTAATTCTAACCATCTAAATCTCTTGTTTTTTTTCTTTTAAATCAAGGCAGAAATGTCTCCTGATGGACCCGATGTGGGCTACGGCTCATTCCACCAGCAGTACTGGCTGGGCGACTGCATTGTGGCTGTGGGTGTGATCGATATTCTGCCCAGTTGCGTCTCTTCAGTCTACCTCTACTACCACCCTGACTTTGCCTTCCTGTCACTGGGCACCTACTCTGCTCTCAGGTGCACTTCAGATGGTTTCATTATCTCTCTTGTTCTTAGAATTAAAATGTGTTCTTAGGATTAAAAATGTGAAGGCTCTATTGTCATGTTATTGATACACGTTAAACTATATCATTTAAAACAAGTTATCATAGGCTCAATAATGGTCAGGACCTATAATGTTTTGAACTACCGGTGGTGCTATGGCAGTTTCACTATCCCACCACCACTGTGGCCCAGGTTGGAGCCTTGGCAATGCCTTCCGACCAAGCCAGACGCCATCCAGAGCTGATTGGCTAAGCTTAAGGGGAGAAAGGGAGGGAAGACCAGTAAGGAGATCATTGCTGACCCTGCAATGAGCTTGTGTCCCTTAAAGAATGCTGTTAGGCCCCCAGATACAAATTATGTGATGCACTTTATGGGTCTGGAGTAAAATTGTAATTACAGCAGGTTATGATAAAATATTGAAATATATAATTGTAGTATGACTCGTTCTATGAGTGTGAGAGAGAGAAGGAAGGTGGCCATGCGCATTGATAAGACGCAGGGCTCCTGCATCCTGTGGTGAGTGCTGTGGTATAATTGGGTTGTGTTGGAGTGTCAGCTCATTGAAGAGGAGATAATGGGGGGCTTCAAGCTGCTGCCAGAATGGAGTGGGTGGGGTCAGGGGATGTGAGGAGGACGGGATGTGTTGTTTCTTTTCTACTTTTTTCCATTCCCATTTTGTGAATGGGCCCCTCATCCTCTCCTGATCCCCTTCTACCTCTTTCCTCCTCAATCCCATTCATGGCTTTGCAAGGCTTTGTCACAACGGGATGGGAACCCAGGAACCTGGCAGCAACCGCCTGACCTTCCAGCACCTCTCTGTTTGGTATTCCTCTATTTTCCTTGCTTTTCTTTCTCACTTTCTCCCTTCCTTTGAGTTATTCTCTGTCCCTCCTTGCTTTATTCCATTATATCTATTTTATTTTACTCTGTTCCCCACAATAACCCACGCTCTTAAATTTTTCACCATGGAGTGTGAATATACTGAGAAATGCAGTCTGAGGTGAAAATGTGGTGCAAATAGTGGATTTTTACAGATTGAAGCACATTGTTAGGCTGCATAAATGAGGGATATAAAGGTAGGAGACAGCAAAGAGAAAATCGAACAGTGAGAGCTTACTGATTGTATAGTGCTTAAACATCTTCAGTCTCTTCATTTCAAAACCTAATTTTAATTAAAAAAAATTTTTTTTTATTTCTTCACTACAGGGGTGTTGAACAGGTTGTTCAATTATTCCCACATGGTTTATTATACTTCTGTTTTGTTTTTTAAATTGACATTAAATACAGTAACTATATGAACAGTAAAACTCTTCTGGATTTTATATTAATCTCCTTTTTGGAAAAAATTTACTTCTTACCCAAACTTATATCATAAGTGGCATGGTTCCTTAATGAACAACATAGGTTAGCTATGCCTTCCTGTTTTAACAAAAAAGAAAACTGTGCACAACATACACAGCACCTTTTACTATGTATACATTTTGTCTTTTTAGAGCTGTGATGCATCATTACAGCTGAATCTACTAGAGATAGGATAATATGCAGTAATGAGGAAAGCAAGTATGCACTGTTTACCATCCGTTCATTTTAAAGACTAGTTCTTAAGAATTATAATATGAAATAAAAATCGTCTTATACAGGCAGCACGGTGGCTGAGTGGTTAGCACCTCTGCCTCACAGCACGAAGATCGCCGGTTCAATCCCAGCGTGGAGTGAATTGGGACCTTTCTGTGTGGAGTCTGCATGTCCTCCCCGTGCCTGCGTG
>JAUZSU010134229.1:0-16294 GCA_034780255.1 Parotocinclus maculicauda
TGTCGCTCAGCCACGTCTCCGTGAAGACAAAGACGCAGCAGTCTCTAGATTCTCGTCGTGTAGTTCTCTGAAGTCGGGTGCACTCCAGTTTATTTTCCAGGGAGCAGACGTTTGAAAGTAGAATTGACGGGAGAACTGGCCGCGTCGGCTTTGTTGTTAGCCTAGCGCGAGCTCCGGACCGCGCACCGCTTCCGGTGCCCCCTCTTTTGGCTGCCCATTTCAGGCGAGGCCGCGGTCTGGGGGCTTGGTAGCCGTAGCAGGCCGAAACCACGTAGCGTATCATAGCGTAGCGTATTAACGCACATTGAACAACTAGATTTTAACACGTCACCATGGTCCATGCCCGGGCATACAAGTTTTACTGGCAGTGAATGGAGAATGGGCTGATACGGTTTGTATAGAATGAAAAGAAAATCTTGCTGTTTATCAAACAACATTTCTGGTTTTCTCATGACTGGTCGCTCACTCAATGTAACTCAGGAGTCAGGAACATGACAGATATTTCCAAACTAGTGCCAGTATGTCTTCCAAAGTATTTCTAATATTTTCAAAGTCAAAAATCCAAAATGCGTTTTTATATAAAACGACTAAAACGAATGCTATGCTATGGCTAGCCATAAAATGAAGTGATCATACAGTATGCGCTTACCCTATTTTAAAAAAACATCAACCCCCACTGAATTCTACATATTGTCAGCTTGATCAGTTTCACTCATCTCAAGAAACGAACCTAAATCTGTTGGCATTACTCTAATTTTAAAGAAGACTGATTTTGACTCAAATATTAAAGTAATGACAGGCTCATTTTCCAATCTCCCTTTCCTATATATATTTCTTGAAGGGGTTGTTACTATGCAAATTTACTCCCACTTAATCCTAAACTGCCTTTATGAGCCTTTCCAGTCTGGATTTTGTAAATTTCACAGTACAGTGACAGCTTTCCTTAGGGTGATTAATGACCTATTTTTCACCTGACACTGGACCACATGGCATACTCTTACTTCTTGACCTTAGCTCAGCTTGACACAGTCTCCCATGATATACTACTATTGTCCGACTGCTATTTGTATCACTGGTTTCGTTTTTTCCTGTATCATGACTCTTTTGATAGAAAACAATTCATTTCTATGCAGAACTGCAAATCTTATACTGTGACTTGTACTCATGGTGTTTCTTCAGGGATATGTCCTTGGTCCTGTTCTTCTCATCATTTATATTCTTTCTCTTGGGAAAATAATTCATTGATATGGTCTTTCATTGCTATACTGATGGCATCTAGATTTATGTATCCACTGAAGCTACACTATATAGATAAGTGTGGCACCAAATAAATTACACCCAAAACATACAGTACGGTGTGTACTACTTTGTTCTTCCAACAGGGCTTATCAATAGATTTTGGAACATGACTGTGAGATCGGCTTCTGATGTTAAACAATAAGAGTTGGCTCACTTTTGGCATTCCAGTGCATTTTCAGTGCATCTGGTGTAGTTGAGGACAAGCAGGGCAGAAAGTTGACGAACTGACTTATCAGTACAACCCTTTCTACTGCCACTGTTTACCTATGGAGAATCCGGAAATGTTTATATTATTAAGACCTAACATTTATTGAACATGCTTGGGATGTACTGGGAAGATGTCTGGCAAACTGTCCAATCCAACAACACTTCTTGAAATGGAAGTTGCCCTGAAGCAAGAGTAGCAGATGATCCCACAAGAACTGCTGGACAATCTGATCCTGTCCATGTCCCATCACTGTCAGTGTGGTTTGGCAGTCTTGGGTGACCATAAACCCTACTGAACAGTCAGTGAGACTGACATGCTTCTGTTTACCCCATAAATATTTCACTTAATATGTCTATTCACTCCCGATAATTAAGTGTTCATCTTGTTTGTGTAATCGAACAACTTTCTTTAACTTTTGATTTGCTTTTCTGCAAATGTTCTGCTTTTAAATGCAAAAACTTGCATTTAGCAGTTTGTTTGTGTGGTGTGGTGTGGTTCTCTTCTGCCAATATACTGTCTCCAATTCTGCAATGCTTTTGAAATCCCATAACAACTGCACACCTCCTAAATTATGCATTATAATTTATGACCGTTTAACTGTTTTCATCAGAAGGTGGCACTTCTATGGCAAGAGAGAACCCACACATAGGAACAGACTAAGCTCACTGTGTCCATTCACCATCTTTGGCAACTCCTTAATCAGCCTATGTTGTTGACAATTACCATCCAATTTTGCCCTAAAAAGCACCCCCTCCACAGCAGTGGCAACGCTGAAACTCAAATGCAAGTCTGTTACTTTGAGTGTTCATAATGTTCTTACAGATGTGACATGGCTAGTCATTTTCACTACCTTATCTGCTACATGCACTATACACTAGTGTTGTAGTCAAGACCTACAGAGAAGTCTGAGTCAAGACTAATACCAGGAAACATCACGAGTAGTCGAATCCAAGTCAAGACTGGAAGTGGCCAAGACCAAGATGCAGCAGAGAAATGATTATTTAAGATTTGTAAGATTTGTTTTCATCATACAATGAAAATGTGTAGTTTATAATTCACTTTACAACTCTACTGTATATAATATACAGTCGAATCCGGTTAATAGGACCACCGGTTAATGGGACCAGCCGCTTATTTGAACCAAATCCTAAAGTACCGAAACAAATCCTATTATATACGTGTAATGTTATTCGCTTATTTGGACTAAAAGTCTGCTTAAACGGACCAAAGAATGTGAAAGCGAATAAGAAAAAGCCTCCACCTAGCGGATGCAAAGCGGATCAGCGACTTATGGAAGGATTTTTGGGATCCCCGGGAGAATTTATGCTTTTATTAAAGGTCACGAAATCCGAAAAGAGCAAAACCAGCGGGAGGTGAACACGCCCACCACTTTCTTGATTTTGTTTAAGTGCAATCCGTCAAGAGAACACGTCAGATCACACTGGATAAGTTCTTTAAACGTTGACTGGAATTTGGTAAGAGGTTTTTTTTACAGTATTATGCTTCGCATGCCGAGTACCTATACATTGTGTTGTAGATCGTTTCAAAAAAATAAATTTTTATATGAACAAAGTTTATAAGCAACAGTAGTTCTTGTTTGTTGGTTCGCTATACGTGTAAATCGCACAATAAAAGTTTAATAGACATTTAATATGTTACATACCACGTCCCGTCTTGTAACATAGGGCATGTTTGTTTAATCGGACCAGCCGGTCGATAGGACCAAAACCATCACGTCCCATTGTGGTCCCATTAACTGGATTCAACTGTAATTCTTTTTTTTCCTTTTTATTAATTTTTATTATATTATTATCTTACTGAAACAAAGGCAATATAACTTTTGGTTCAATGATTGAGATGATTCTGTTTTTCTTCTTCTGTCACACTTAATCAGAAGTCAGTTTTAGAAAGTCAACTGAATATAGCAATAACATCCATTCTATCCTTTTTATTATTAAATATGAAAACATAATTCCAGATTAAGTGGTAAAGTAAAGCAAAAGCAAAAATGCACACCTACAATCTTACCGATAAACTATTCAAAGTAAAACGTGTTTATCGCTTGGATACTGAATAAGAAGAGCAGTAAAATGTTTTTCCCTATTAGCCAATCGGAGTGCAGACTATACATGAGCATGTAGAGACATGACTAATGTATTCTATTTGCATGGAAGAGTGATATTCAATAATGATAGAAAAAACAGTTTATAATTAATGTTACCTCAGACAGAATTATTGAACTCAGCTGGTCTCAACAGCAATTTTCGAGTCCACCTTACCGAGATGGAGACGAGACCAAGTCCAAATGAGTTCAAGACCGAGACGAGATCGAGACCTCTTATTTATGGTCTCAAGTACTACAGAGAAACCGGACTCAAGTACTACAACATTACTAGACAGACTAAAGGTGCCATGTCTCATAACTGAACCCAAAGAACCACTGCTTTACCTTTGAGGTTACGTTAGCATTATTTGTTCCTTGGGGGAAATAAAAATCGGAAACAGTCCTTTCTTTATTCTGATGGTGTACTGGAATGAAAGGAATGCCCACGGCAGGAGGGAAGCAGTGCAGGAGACGGCGGTGCCAAGTAATGGCTCACTACATAACTGGAGCGTGAAACTAGAGGGCTCTTACACACACACATACACACACACACACACACACACACACACACACACACGTGTATATATATATACACACACTGTATTACTAATATGCTTCATGCACAGCCAAAGCCTATGTGACAGCCGCAACTACTCTACCTGAGTGGATGCGTCACTTCCCCTCCTCTTTCCACTCTAAAGCTGTCATCTGAGCTTTGATGCTGCTCTTTCACACATGCCTGCTGCTGTGCCTGAGCCTTTTGTGCAGTACTTGCTCCTGCTGGGCTACACATACCACCTTCAACTGCCTATGACATTGATGAATGCCAGTGTGCGTTCGTTCCACGGTGCGTGTGTGTATGTGTTTGCGTTGGGCTGTGGGTTGTGAAAATGTCTACATTGTTGAAATGAGTCAGGAAGAAAAGGAGGGAATTAAATTTTCATCTTTTCCCCATCAGGTGGTCGGGGGCGAGTGAAGGTGATACACAGGAATTGCAATGTTTCATTTTTATTGCTTAAAAACACTGTTGCCCCATATTATCTCCATATTTCTGCACACATAACAGTCAGTATTGCTTTGCAAATATGGTGCTGGCCACTTTAAAAATCTAGAAAATCCACAAAGGAATATTCAAGGATGCCCCAACCTATTCTCCACTTATTGCAAGACTAACTTGCAATAGTAACTTAAACTTAACACAGTTTATTCTGTACAGAAAAACACTTGTTTACTAGAAACTCACTGATAAATATAGTCTAATGTCAATTAAATGTGCAGCCAGTACATTCTACAAATATTTTACAGAATGAATTTATCTTTCATAAAATGCACATTTAGGTTACGCTGCCTGGTCACACGTAAATGAGACAATGCACCATTGCAAAAAGCACTATATAAATAAATTTGAATTGAATTGAATTGAATAAATGCCACACAAATTCTGGAAAAATAACCAGGTGAGCGAGAAGAATTTCATTTGACCCTAAATATAGGGTTGTTGTGGCATAAAAAGAATGGTGATTAAAGAGAAAAGATCCCCAAATGGCCATTGGAACCTTGTTTGGATAGTTTAGAAGACTTATTGTTTGTTTGTTATGTTTATTTAATTAAACACAAACTTTAATTCAATTAAACTCCCGGTGGAGGAGGGAGGAAAGTTACCAGGGGAGAACTTTGGACCCATGTCGATCTAGAGAGATTCTACATTGAGGAGTGAGTAAGAAATGTAGACACTGTTATGCTTTTATGGTGTCACCTCTTGACCATGGGTACTAGTAATTCTGATGCTGTTTGAATGCAGGTGTGTCTCAGTGTCTAACTTTTAATTGTCACAGTCCTAAATTATCTTTGCAACAGTTGCAGTGTTACCCAGACATAGAGACATTTATTTCAGCACTGATATATTTGTGTTTAAGTTCTGTATTTCAGCCAAGTGTGTTTTTCTTGTATTTTTCAGTTCAACAGTGACCTGAGAAACCGACTAAAAGGAGAGCACCTGGCTAAGAATATTGATAAATAGACCAGCACCAGTGGCATTCCCATATAAACAGGCGTTGTACCTCCTTGTGAAAAAGCTGTAAAGATTGCCATCTTTGTATATACTACACTTTGTCATATATATCTATATATATATAGTTGTAGCGGATGGTTCAAAGTGGGATTATTTACATAAGTAAAAAAAATCTAAATATTGTATTAAAGCAATAAGTAATAATTAAAAAATACCTTTGTTATTTGCCTCATACAGCAGATCAGCAGATAATGCTGACCCTTTCTGTTGACTAGCACTACAAGTATACCTAAGACATTGTAGGAAACACAGATGTGTTCACAATTGTGGCCACCACACAAATACAGTGAGCAATATGTAAAAATTCAACAAAACAAAGTCAGCTTCGTTTTCTGCTCCCCTGAACACCAGATGCAAATAATTTTTGCTTCCAGTGTTACTCACAATAACAACACAGAAAATCATTTGGCAGTAACAAAATCTCTAATATCTGCTGTTCAAGGCTCAGGTCTATTTATACGATCTGCACAGTGGAGATTATGTGTGTTTTCCATCAACTACAATAAAGCAGACAGCGGGGATGTAATTAGTGCTCTTTAAGAGAGCACACGCAGGCCTGCCAGAGACTGCGAGTGATGGCATTATCTTATGAAGATAAACGAGCTTGTGCTTCTAATAGGCAAATTAATTATTTCATGACTTCAAATACCCCTGCGCTCTGATTCCTTGCTGCCTGGTGTCTTTTGTTTTCATTATGGTACAGGAAAGGGAAGGGTAGTAGGCCAGGGAAGACCGTCCTGCTTTTTTATGAGAATTTCTTCTAGTATACATTATCTAAAACTCTTGATTTGCCCTATTGCCCATACCAATTTGGGTAAATGCGGCTATTGCAGCAAAAGGGATATTATTATTATTATTATTATTATTATTAATACTAATATTTATACTAATTGATATACAAAGTTAAAGAACACTATGTTCCAAATATGTTATGCTGATTTTATGATTTGACAACATATTATGTTTAAGTGTGATGTCAGCCTTTTGGACCCCATTCACTATACACACTTTTGATGTATGTGCGAACTAGCTTAACCCTTTATAAGCCCACATGTACTTGGTGCCCATATCTCAGGATAAGTTCAAACACTCTAATGGGTCTATGCTGCATTTGCAAATGCTGTTTAGTAGTAATGTGCCACAGAGGGTTTTTTATATTCAGCATCAAATCTCCATCTGAATACTTATACTAACGCAGCACTCATTCTAACTGAGGCAACATTATACAAAATGTGAAAAGCCATAATGTTGGCATAAAGGGAGCTTTAGGTTCACATTAAATTATCGGACATTTACAGCATATCACACATTGGTGTATTGATTGGAAAAATGTCAAACCTTACCTTGGAATGTACTCTACTTCAGTGTTTAGTATTAGATGGGGATGTCTTTATAAATTGTGGTCAAATTTACCACATACTTTGTTAAATGTTACATGCAACAACAATAACAAAAAAACAGATAGCATGGAAACCATAGTGTAATAGTATGAGGTAAATATAACTCGGGTTCTGTCAAAACTATACACTCTCCTCCAAAAGTATTATAACAGTGAGGCCAATTCTTTTATTTTTGCTGTAGACTAAAAACATTCGGATTTGTCATTAAAACATGAATATGAGAAATAAGATCAAAATTTTATCTTTTATTTTCAGGTATTTACATCAGGATCTGATACACAGTTCAGAAGGTAGCACCTTTTTTTGAACCCATTTTACTTGTGAGCAAACGTATTGGAACATGTGACTGTGAGGTGTGTTTTGTTGCTCAAGTGTGTCCAGTTACATTGATTATTCAAACAATAAATAGCGCTGAATATCTATGCTCAGTTTCAAATTTGGGTTTCGCCTGTGCAGCCTGTGTATTTATATACTGCTCACAAATTAGGGAATATTTAACTTTGAAATAGTAGTGTAGTTAGAGTAATTAACAAATCAGAGAGTTTTAGAATGTCCTGGAGAAGTAACAAATGGTAAATAGGTAGATCATGGAAAACAATAGCAGTTGATGACCTTTAAACAACTTCTGGTGACATCAGCAACAACTGCCAAAATCCTCCACAATCTACTGTTCTTTCACACTTGCAAAAGACTGCAAACAACTAATCAGCACGTAAATTACTAGAAAAGTGAGGATAGAATTTGCCAAGAAGTACTGAGACAAGCCTCAGAAATTCTGTGACAAACATTAATGGACTGATAGGTAAAACATGTACCTTTACCAATGTGATGGAAAGGCTAATATTTGGTGAAAGAAAGGATCTGCTCATGATCCCATACAAGCTCATCTGTGAAATACAATGGGACAGTATAGTGGTCTACTAAAACATTTTGTCTGTGAAATTACAGAAAGATGCAACCAAACTGACTGTTGTGCAGACCTTCATTGTGCAGCACGATAATGACCCTAAACACACTGCCAAAAGTACAAAGAAGTTCAAAAGATGCAAGCAGTTGAAGGTTTTGGATTGGCTAAGTCAAACTCCATACTTAAACCCTACAGAGCATGGATTTTACCTGCTAAAGGGTAGACTTAAGGGAGTAACACTCCAAAACAAACACAAACTGAAAAGGCTGAGTTGAAGTCCTGGAAAAACAATACAAACAAATAATGCAAAAGTTGAGTTTGGTCAATAGGTCACATGCTTAATGCAGTTCTCGCAAGCAAAATATTTGAAACTGAATAGTTTAATCATTTTAAGTTTATCTGTTTCAGTACTTTTGCTCACGAGAGAAATGGGTGGGTTCAGACAAAAGGTCAACTCAAATCTTATCAACTGTGTATCAGATCCAGATGTAAATACCAGGAAATAAAAGCTGAAATGTTGATCTTTTGTCTCATATTCATCCTTTTATGTCAAACCCAAATGTTTTCAGTCTTGAGCAAAAATAAAAGGTTTGGGCTTACTGTTTCAATACCTTTGGAGGGGAGTGTAAATACTCAATCACTGCCACATTAATTTAGAAGCCAGAGATCTTCCATACTTAAAAACTACCTCCCACCTACTGCTTCTCTATTGTTTTTGACACTGGACTGTGATTGCTCCAGATTGGTCAGGGTACACGAGCCCTGAGTTGGCAGAGCAGCCATCAGCACTGCCATTACAGATTATGAACAGGAGGAGGCCGAGCTGAAGGGCCGTCTGGCTGCGGCACACGGGCCTGAGGTTTTGTTGTGAGCAGCCATCATGTCCTAATGGACCCTAATTAACCTTCATTAGCTTTTTAGTGATCCAGAACACAGGCACTCCTGCTACAGACCTCTCCCCTGTGTGGATTTCTGTTTATTACCTTCAGTAATAATGAGAGGACCCATGCGCCAATCAACAGTCCTCTCCTAATCACAGTAAAACGATCAAGAAATGAGAGGGAAGCTAGAAGGTGATGAAGGTATATGACCTTCTGTCTCTATAGAGTGTAGTCTGACTTAAACTAAATGGCCACTTTATTAGGTATACTTGTTCAACTGCTCGTTAAAGCAAATATCTCCTCAGCCAATCACATGGCAGCACCTCAGTGTATTTAGGCATATAGATGTGGTCAAGATGACCTGCAGAAATTCACACCAAGCATCAGAATAGGGAAGAAAGAAAATTTAAATGACTTTAAATGTGGCATGGTTGATGGTCCAAAAAAGAGAAAATTATTGCCGGAGGTCAAAGGAGAACGGCCAGACTGGTTTGAGATGATAGGAAAGCAACAATAACTTAAATAACCAAGTAATAAAGAAGGTAGAAGACCATTTATAAATGCACATCACGTCAAGCCTTGAAGCAGATGGGCTAGCAGCAGGCTCACCAAAATTGTATAGACAATAGAGCAATATTGCTGACTATGTCCACACCTTTATGACCACATGTCTTACGATGGTTTGACAACCTGTCTAGGGCCGTTCCTGCCTTATGCCTTATACCATAATCAATGAACCGACAGGATTAGGATTAAGCGGATAAGCAAATCAACAAATGAATAAATAATGTTGCACCTACACCTAAAACTAGCATTAACATCAGCAACTTAAATCAAATCTTTTCACTCTTTTAGAGCCAAAAGTTGCAGTTTCTGTAAAAAGGCAGTTTTAATTTTGGGAACTGACCAGCCCAAATATTTCCATAACAGCACCACAAATCAGATTTAGACCACACACCCACATAACCAATGCATATCCATATTTAAGTAGACATTCAAAATTAAGTTGAATAAATCAAGACCAGCTGGTACAGGGGCCGAAGCCAATCCCCCAGTTAATGTCCAGTAGTTTGCGTTCATTACACTTTCATTCGCTACTGAGTTATGGGCCATATTCTCAGCCGTGTTCAATTAAAACACTGACACCTGGACAGGCAGGGCAGATGGGCAAATCTCCTTTTCAGTCCTCAGCACTTCAAACATTTCACACTACAGTGCACTCAACCAAAAAAACTCTCCCTTGAGTGTAATGTGAGAACATCGATAAGAAATACTTTATACAGCCTGGATAGGTAGGTATATTGTAGCTTGTCCTTTCACAGCACATGTACCAAAATCTTAACACATAATTCAAAAGTATTTCTAAGGAAAATAAAACCAAGATGAATGCACTTCATCTTCAGTTCTCAAACCTAATCTTCTCTTGCTGGTAAAGTAATAATTAACAGATGGAGGAATAAGTAGTAAAAACTACTATTAAACTATCCACCAGTTTAAAATCTACTCTTTTTTCTGATAACTCAGAAACTTTCAGTTTTTCACATGTTGAAATAATGTGCTTTAACTGAAGAGCATTCACAGCTAGGAGACCATATTGAATGTGTATCGGAAAATTCTAGCCAATATTTGATCTGATTAATAATGTAAGTTTTGAAACTAATACGATCCAGAGTTTCAGATCGGTGTAGCACTACATTAAAGGGCAACCATGAAATAGCATTAGACTTACTTATTCAAAATCACTGACAACACAGTAAAGATTTCGGCTTAGAGCAACCACCTAATAATAAATGAATGGGAAACACACACAGAGTGTGCCCTACGATGGATTGGCGCCCCATCTGGGGTTGTCCCTGCCCTTGCGCTCAGAGTTGCCGGGTGGGCACCGGCTGGCCCGCGACCCCAAGTGGAATAAGCGGAAAAGATAATGAATGAATGAATGAATATGGGTATAACCGGATCTTTAGTTGCAAATGATAGAAAGCAAATCACCGTAAACAAATTAATGTAATGAAAAAACAACATACATTGCTATTGTGGTGCACCACAAAAGGAAGAATGTTTGTGTTTTTATAGCAGTCCTTTAAATTAAATTGGCCGTTATTTTTGGCTGTGTTATTTTAAGTATTGATTGATTCCATCACATTTTCCTGTGAGAAAGTAGGAGGAAAGCTATGGTGGTCCCAACCGATCGCGATGTTTTAGTCGGAAAAACCCCCACCCTCTTGCTCAGACAGAAGTTTGGAAGAGAAGCTGAAGGTTCATGTCTTGTTCTCTGTCTGGATTATTTCTCTTTACCAGGTCAGTACGAGAAACCAACACTAATAAAACTACCACCAGGGAAAGCTTGTACTTATGGGGAGTGATTGTGAGATTTTTGTTATTAGATGTCGATGTGTAAAACCGAGTTTAAGTCCCGTGAACAGAACCACGTGGGGACGGAGTGTGTGCTCGGTTATGTAAATGTATTTAGCTCAGTATGTTAATCATATTCCTACATTTATATTTTGAGGTGATCAATTATCCTGACAGGTTCGGACAGGCTGTTTACTGTTAATAAAGGTAATACTAATTGTTCTCAATGAGAATATTTCATTTAAACGATCTCACGACGTTTAAGTTCGGTGCAGTTACATTTGCTCCAAGTTTAAACGTGTAATAAGTTATTTTCCCTATATGTGACCTATCTTTCAGGTTTTAAGAGTAAGGGCACGTGGTCATTTATGTAACGCTCAATGATACACGTGACATAACATTAATGGAATATAGAAGCTTTGAGAGAACTAAAGGAAAGGCTATATAAACACTATATTGCCGAAAATATTTGCTCACCTGCCTTGACTCACATATGAGTTTAACATCTGTTTCCTAATCTATAGAGTTCAATATAATGTTGGTCTACCCTTTGCAGCTAGAACAGCTTTTAGGAGTGTTTTAGGAATGTGTTTATGGGAATGTATGACCATTTTTCCAGAAGCACATTTATGAGGTCACATACTGATGTTGGACGAGAAGTCCTGGCTCTCAGTCTCCGCTCTAATTCATCCCAAAGGTGTTCTATCGGGTTGAGTTTAGGACTGTGCAGGCCAGCCAAGTTCATCCACACCAGACTCTGCCATCCATGTCTTTATGGACCTTGCTTTGTGCACTGGTGCACAGTCATGTTGGAAGAGGAAGCTCCAAACTGCCCCAAGATTTCATGACTGGATTTGTAGCACAGGTGGAATCTTATCACAGTTCCACTCTGGAATTCACTGAGCTCCAGAGAGCGACCCATTCATTTACAAATGTTTGTAAAAACAGTCTGCATGCATAGGTGCTTTATTTTATACACCTGTGGCCATGGAAGTAATTGGAACACCTGATTCAGATTATTTGGATGGGTGAGCAAATACTTTTGGCAATATAGTGTGTGTGTGTGTGTGTGTGTGTGTGTGTGTGTGTGTGTGTGTGTGTTAAAAGATCTTTATTGGGTTAGTAAGGGTAATGTTATCTGTATGTGTGAGGATAACCCCACTATGATAGAAATATCTGACTTTTTACCTTATGGGAGAATGTCGCTGTGCATTTTGCTGTTCCTCATAATAAAGAACAAAAGAACTAGATTACTGACATTGAGGTTGGGGTTAGTTATATAGTAGGTATAGTCTTAATTAATCTGCAGTAATATTAGGTTAATGACAAGTCCACACAATAATAGAAACACACACTTGTATGTATGTGTCTTTTTTGGAGAATAAAGTTCCTCACAATGACAGATAACAACTGAATAAAGTAGGAATGTATGGGGCATTTGTCTGACTCACTGTTCTCGTGACTGTTAAATTGTTTCCTGCAGTATGTTTGTGTACGGGTTAGTAGCACTCCTGCTGGGCTCTGCAGTGAGTCTTCCTCTAGATTCCCACATGCTGGACAAAGAATGGGAAAGCTGGAAACTCAAACACCGGAGAGAATACAATGGCCTGGTAATACACACCATACTGTGCCATATATGACTCTGCGGAAAAGTTTTTGTGCTCTATAAAATATCATTATTCTATGGTTTTGGCAATACATGTTTAGTCTAGCAAGATTTAGCATGATATTACTGCTGGAACACTTAAGAAACAAATAAAAAACATGAGGAAATTTTAACATACAGTCAGCAAATAATAGGGTTACTGACAGTAACCTATAATGCATTTTTACAATAATTGTATCATAAGTTTCTCAAACAGCAATATAGACGTCTCCACCAACAACAAAGTATTATACTTCAATTTGAAAAGATTGCATTTCTGGAAATATTTGTGCAGAGCAAATAAGAGCAGGATGATTGAAAACTACGTTGTTATTGTAGTTATTTCAGCCGCTTCAAAATCTCATTGGAAGACTAAACTCAAATTATTTTTTATGAAGCTTAAATTTATACAGATTATGACAGGGCACTGTGCAATAGGCACTAGTTTTAAGAAAGGAAGGTATAACAATATTTAATGCAATACTGCTTATTACTACAATAAATGCTGCTCTTTTTGACTTGTGGTTAAGAAAGGTGCTATACACATATAATTAACATCCATATACATGTTGTATATATAAATGAAATACACTTTGCTCTTATATCCCATATTAAATATATTTAATCCCACATGTGAGGGATTCCTATCAACTATTAACATTAAGGCTTGTAACGTACAAAAATTATGAACAAAAAGCCTGGAATAAAATAACGTATTGTGTGTTTTGCATGTAATATTTATATAAATGTAAGTTTGAAATGAAAGTGATCACAAATGTATGTGTGTGTATGTTTACGTTTAGGGAGAGGAGGCTATTCGGAGGACAATTTGGGAGAAAAACATGCAGATGATCGAGAGCCATAATGAGGAGTATGAGCTGGGTATCCACTCCTATGAACTAGGCATGAACCACCTGGGCGATATGGTGAGTACCAATTTCATCATATCTGCAAAATAAAGTTCATATGTTAATTACTTTATTTAGCCATTTATATAATAATGTATTCTTAATATTGTTTTGTTTGTTTATTTGATTTACGTAACGTCTATATCTGCATCAGTGGACATTTCAGCAACACACACAAGGTTATATCATAACTAGTCATATATTTACACTCAAGTCAGTGCCAATTTATCGTAATCAGTTAACCTAACACACATGTCTTTGGACTGTGGGAGGAAACCCGGAGTAAACCAGGGAGGACATGCAGACTTTACAAAGAAAGGACACAGGCCTCTCCACCCTGGTATTGAACCCAGGACCTCCTTGCTGTGAGGTGGCAATGCTAAAGATTGAGCCATTGTGCTGCCCAATTATTAATAAATTACAGTTAATGGATTCTTGTATGTAAATGTGTGTTTAGTTTTCATTTTGTCTGTGAAGAAAGGGATATTTTTTAAACTGCATGACTGGTACCTGATACTGACATTCTTCCAGACAGCTTCTATGTTAGGTCCATGTTGTGTCAATGATAACAGGCATATACTGCATAAAGTAAAACAATGGATGTGATTTCACCCCTCAATTTACTGGTAGATAAGGGTCATATTAAGTGCAGAGTTTAAGCTTTAATGTTAACATAAAGATTAGTTCTAGAAGTATTGACAAATTCCTCATCTTCTGTTTTTCCATGTTAGACAATAGAGGAGGTTGCAGAGAAAATGCTGGGGCTGCAAGTTCCTGTGGAGAGCAATTCCATGAGTACATATGTTCCTGACCCAATGGACAAACTGCCCAAGTCCATTGATTACCGCAAACTTGGATATGTCAGCCCTATCAGGAACCAGGTGAGTTCCTGTTGAGGAAACAAAGCTATTTTTCTAGCTTCAGTTGCAAATAATCAACATACTGATGTTTTACTGTTCACTCACCGGCCACTTTATTAGGTACACTTCCTAGTTTCTACATATATTGCCTGCATAATTGACTGTAGTCCATTTGTTTCTTTACATACTTTGTTAGTCTCCTTTATTTTATTATATAATGATCAGGACCACCAAAGATTATTCAGGTGGTGGATCATTCTCAGCACTGCTATAACAGAAACAGTAGCTTTTCTGTTGTTGCACAGTTTCTTCTGATTCTTCATCAGTGCCCACAGGATGCTGCTTACAGGATGTTGGTGGTTGGGTATTTTGGCTGGTGGAATATTTTCAGACCAGCAGTCACACTTTGGTGGTTTAAAACTCCAGCAGCAATGCTGTATCGGATCCACTCATACCAGCACAACATACACTAACACACCACCCAAATCTGATCTGTGATCAGGTCATGAGCATTATAGAGAACAGAGTAAAGGGGATTATGTTTTTTGTAGTGGATTAAATCACGTAAAGAAACAGATGGACTACAATCTGTAATTGTAGAACTACAAATTTATTTTATAATGAGGGTATCTGATAACAAAAAGCTTCAGCAAAACCAGTAATGTAACAACTTCTTGCAAAGCTACTAACCAGTAGTACACAAGATAATTATGGAAAACTGCATACTTTTATTTTTCCCATCCAAGGGTGCGTGCGGCTCCTGCTGGGCCTTCAGCTCTGTTGGTGCTTTGGAAGGGCAGTTAATGAAGACCACAGGCAAGTTGGTAGAGCTCAGCCCTCAGAACCTGGTGGACTGTGTGACTGAGAACGATGGCTGTGGCGGTGGATACATGACCAATGCCTTTAACTATGTCAAAAATAACAGAGGGATTGACTCCGAAGAGGCTTATCCATATGTTGGGCAGGTATGTCTCATTTGCACATATAAATACAGTATCATTAGACAATAGTGTATCTGTTTGTACAGTTTCTAGGTTTCCTGACTAAATGATTAATTTGTAATAATATCACTATTTAAAAATAAAAAATAACAGATAAACACTGTTTCCATTTACTTTAAAATTGATTTAATTGTCCACCATAATCCAGCATTAGACATTGCACTGTAGTGTATAGGCCTGTTTTGACCATTACAGAATTTACCAACCAGAATTTTGTTAACAGAAATGGAATCATATTCCATATTTTTGCTGCACAGCAAATAATAATTACTATTTTTTATGCTTCAGTGCATTAATATTCTGTTTGAATGCAGCCTCTGGATCAAAACCCTTCCAATTAGCGATATGTTATTTCAGCCAAACTTACTGATAACAAGTTAATAATACAAAACATACAAGCATAGAATCTCAGTAAAAATTAATACAGTCGATTCCGGTTAATTGGACCACATCGGGACGCAATCGTTTTGGTCCTAATAACCCGCTGGTCCGATGTAACATATTAAATGTTTATTAAACCTTTATTGTGCGATTTACACGTATACCAAACGTACAAACAAGAACTACTGTTGCTTATAAACTTTGTTCATTGAAAAATAAATTTGCAAACAAGTTTTTTGAAACGATCTACAACACAATGTATAGGTACTCAGCA
>JAUZSU010134240.1:0-16293 GCA_034780255.1 Parotocinclus maculicauda
AATTTGGAATAAGGCTGTAACGTAACAAAATGTAGAAAAAGTGAAACGCTGTGAATACTTTCCGGATGCACTGTACACCCTATATAGCAGCGCTATATGAAACGGTACAGTTGTGGAGTGTTCCCCGTCCTTTGATTAATGCAATATCAACATTTACCACCACATATTTAATTTCCAATTTTTTGGCTCAGAGAAGATTTGCAGAAGATTGCATTTATGTCCTTAATCTCTTTCAAATGGCCCTCATCATGCACTTAGCCCAAATGTCTTCAGAGTATTCTCAAATATCTGAAGGGGGTTTTCATTGATTGATTGATTTGTGACTGTTTTTTACAGCAAGGTAAATAATCCTCAGGACATATGCAGAGCAGGAGACGTTAGTATCTTGGCAGTATTGTAGTTTTTAGAGTTGTGTGTGTTCTAGAAAGTCATTTGACATATAGTACTTGAGATTTAGAATAGAAAAAGATATCATGTGTCTATGGGAGTCTAATGTTTCATACAGTTCTGATTTAGTCTTATTTATAAATCCTCACCACTTCAGTAGGTAACCATGTGCTAATGATGTTTGTCTCACCATTGGCATCATGCGAATACTCCACTCCTGCCACGGTGCAGCGGCGGAACACCATCTTGTTCTCAGTGAGCGTGCCAGTCTTATCTGAGAAGATGTATTGCATCTGGCCAAGGTCCTCGGTGATGTTCAGGGCTCGGCACTGCAGGTGCGAGTCTGTTTCCTCATCATAGAGCTCCATGTCCTGGTGGATAAAATACACCTGGCAGATCTTCACAATCTCAATGGAGACGAAGAGGGAGATGGGAATCAGAACCTGAGAATAAAAGAAACAGAAAAACTAAAATTATTTCAACAGTAACTGAATTAGCCAAGTAAAGCTGTTTATTCTACTTCAGCTTAATCACTGTATATATAAACCAGCATACAGCACAAGAAAACACTTTTCTAATAGTATTACAGGAAAACAGCCAAAAAAAAAAAAAATTAAATTCTAAGCCAGTTTACATAAGTACATGGAAGAAATATATAAACAAAAAAGGATAAAAGGAAACAATGTAAGCTAAAAATGAAGGGTTTGGCTTTAAATACCCTCATTCTGCAAAGCTGTGATTCATTTTAGAGATAAACAAAAGTTTCCTCAGCATATCTTCTCTAGAAGAACAGTAATATGCCACACTATTTAGGGCTTTATACATAATTAGCACCAGTTTGTATTCAAATGTAGTACTTCACAGACAGCCAGTATAAATTTACCAAGACAGGGATAACATTCTCTTTTTTTCAACTGATTGAGACACAAGCAGCAGCTTTCCTGTAATACGTTTGCAATAGTAATTAATAGATTAAATAAATAATTAAAATAAATAAAATAGATTAAATAGATTAAAATAATAAATAAATAGTAAAAAAACAGTCAAGACAGTAGAAACACTACTGGTATTATTTTGTGTTTAGAACTTCTGGCATATTCTAAACCAATCAAAGATATTAATCCATTAAGAACTTTAGTGCCTGCTTCTTGTACATAACTGCTCATTTTTGCATTAGTACATGGTACAAATATAAGAAAAAAATGGACAAAAGGAACTAATCCAAATCTGTATTTAAAACATGCTCGATCAGCTGGGGTGTGATTAGAGATTAAGTTTTATCTCAGCAGATCTGTTTATTTTGATTGATTTAATCTCTTTCAGCTTCAACGGCTATTTAATGACACACACGGTTACAAAACTAATCATAAAAACTTAGATCGGGCCAATTTAGCATAATAAATTACTCTCATGCATACTTTGGACAGCAGGAGAATAATTGAACGCCCTGAGTAAACCCACATAGAAATGCCATTCAAATCCCCCACAGGAAGAAAGAGGTTGGGAGCAAACCAGGGACGCTGGAGACGTGATGCAAGCAGACTAGCAGATGTGCCACTGTGCCATACCCTTAGCAGATCTTCATGAGTAAAACTGCTTTAGGAGAACAGTGATATGCTACACCATTTAAAGCTTTATACATTATTAGCAACAGTGTGTAATCAATACAGTGCTTCACAGCCAGTATAAATTAAACAGGACTAGTTGTCACAAGGGCTGCAGCTTTTTGCACTAGTTTAAGTTTATTTAAAGGAATTCCATTAACATAGCAGTAACAGGTCAGTGAATTAGCTGATAATAGTAAAACGTAGGTCATATAATAACAGCATAAAATTATAAACTTAAGTTTCCAAAAACCCATTTACCCCTTAAAGGATAAGACGGGCACATGGCAAGTTGTGGGGCTTAGTAGTTATAATTCACATGAAATTAAAGCAGTACTGATGAGGAAAACTAGAGGTACAAGAACCAAGACTACACGGTCCCCTTGTCATCTCGCTTGTCACAATTAAACAGTTCTGCTCTTTCCACCTCAAGGAAATAGTTTTCTGATTAAAATACCACTGCACAGTCACACAAATGGAAAATATAATTTAATAACATTGTTTCATTAAGATCAAAACTTAGTGCATCACAATTTTTAACTAGGACTTCTCTGGCATTAATTCCTTAAGAAACAGCATGTGCTATGCAACAGAGCATGTTAATGTGACTGCTGCGTATCATAAAATGTATTCACTGTATACACTCACCACAGAAGCACTTGTTTCACTTTTCGGCTGTCTGGAACATGAACTCAATCTTAACCTCATCATACCTTCATAAAACAATGGTATATCCAATCTAACAATAGCCTAACAATTTGAACAGTTCTGTACATCAGCTCTTTATGGAGTTTTTATAATGCACAGGAAGAGGAGAGAAGGGTTAATGAAACTCTCGCTCTCATGCTGTCCTGCTTCAAGTCTCATGAAAATCATGACACTTTGCTCGATTTTACGCTAGTGTATCCATTCACCTGGAACACTATGATCATGGTGAGGAAGAGATATATTGCTGAGACCACAGGAGATAAATCTGTTCCCTCCGGGCTCAGGACATCAAAGACAGGCCTCTTCTCTCCATACTGAAACATCCAAAGGCCGTGACCTAAAAAAACAAAAAACAAAATACTTTTAAATGACTAAAGATATACAATAAAGGCATACTAGCAGCATCAGTTATAAATGAAACACATCTCAGGAAATTCTACCCCACATCCTGTTTCTAAAGAACCACCAACACGATCCCACAGAAAAAGTCATTTTAAGTTTACAAATCGTGAAAAACATTCAGATAGAATGGAAATTCCCAGAGTGCTATATACCAATGGCTGAGAACAGACACATGACCAGCAAGATGATAATACACCAGAAGACGTCCACGTTCATCTGTCGCTCGAGTTTGCTGCGCTTGTAGCGTGGCCCGTTGTTGTTCAGCATGGCTTTGGTCTCATGCCCTGAGAATGACAGACACAGACAGACAGACACCAGCTGAATCAGCTTAGCGAATGGTTGATAGACATTTCTACTGTCAACCATGCAGTACAGTAAAAAAAAACCATGACTGCAGCTCCATAATACTCCTTGTACTTGTTAATGGAACTGGCTCACAATTCCACTGGTTTAAGAACATAACTTCTAAGTTTACTACAGCATGGGACATGTACAACTGTAATTGACGAAACAGAGATGGGAACAAGTCACTAAGCTGCAAGAAACAATTAAGTTTCATGTCACACACAAGCCCAGAATCAAGTCCCAAGTCAATACAAGCAAATTCAAGACAGGCAAGTATCAAATCCTAGTATACACTTCAAATAAAAATCTATTGTGCCAACAAATTAAGTACTTACAATACAGCAAGAATTTGTCATAGCTACGGAAAAATTTCTTGACATGAGCACCCACATCCAAAATTACAATTATACAACTACTGGAAGACAACTCCAATCATATTAGCTACTGTTCTTCATTAGGTAATTACTATGTAAACTATACTGCTCACAAAAACAACCCTAGAGGATGTATAATTAGGGGATTCCATTTAATATAACAGTATTTTTTAACTTGTTTATTGCCTCAATTTTTTTTTTTTTACATTTTTTGTGGGCTAAAAACTAATATTATATTGAATATATAGGGTACTACACATTCAACCAGTAACGGCAAGAACTAACGTACTCTAAATGATAAAGAACTGTACATATTCAAGTTGCTCTACATTGGGCGGAATAATTGTCATGCTAAGGAATTCACACAAGCCGCAGTGTCTGTAGGTATTGGACCCAGACCAGCATGAATTAAATCAATTTTGCAGTGAGATATCCCAAAATGGTTTTGGATTCAACTTCGAGACTAGAAGGGTTTCCTTACCAATGGAAATAATAAGCATGTTGCTGTAAATGTGAGCGCTAACCCTTAAAATACACCCATCTAATCATAGTGGTGCTTTTTGTTCATATTGGTAAGGATGTGGTTTGGTACCTGCATAGAT
The DNA here is from genome assembly GCA_034780255.1 of Parotocinclus maculicauda. Classification (NCBI taxonomy): domain Eukaryota; kingdom Metazoa; phylum Chordata; class Actinopteri; order Siluriformes; family Loricariidae; genus Parotocinclus; species Parotocinclus maculicauda. The sequence continues at coordinate 4,423 of JAUZSU010134240.1, forward strand.
GACTACTCCCACAGCCTCCTCTGTATTTCGAACGGTGCAGCCTCGAAGCAGCAGGTTGTCTTTGTACAGTCCATCTCTCCTCCCGTTGCGATGCATTCTGTCAAACAGTTCACACACACACACACACACACACACACACACACACACACACACACACACACACACACACACACACACACACACACACCTATATCTTCTCCTGGTTACCTGTATTTTAAACTCTGCCCACAGGTGTGAATATAAAATGTTTTGAGGAACAGCTTTTAAACAACAGGATTTTTGTTCTCACATTTTTTAAATGGTAATATGTTATCTTTTAAATATTAATTTTAAGAAGGTGTCACTCATTTTTTAATAACATAAACCAGAAGCAGATTTATTGTTTGATTTATGAAGTGATTGATTTGAAAATTGCTAGACGTGCCTATAAAGGGGTTTCATTATTTTCCTTTTTTATTTCAGAATTATATTAGAATTATGTTCAGTGTGGCATAAATAAATATATATATATATTATTAGTTTACCTGTTATTTTTTGTGGGCTTTTTATACTTAATGTAATATATTAATTGAAATTATTATATTATTTATTATATATATATATATATTACATTAAAGAATTAGAAAGAAAAAAAAAATAATTAATTAAAAAATGTGATTAAATTTACAATATAGATGTTTCTTTTTTATGATGCTGAAATGTCAGTCTTTTTAATATTTATACCATTTTTTTCAGAGTTATATTTGCAAATAAGCGATTTCATTTTTTGTTTTTCACTCCAGCGCACTGTAATGCTTTATTTATTTACTTATTTATTTATATATTTATTCAGTTTTGTGGTTTATTAAATTCTTTATTTGTACGTTTTTATTGAAAGTAATGATATTTTCTCTTATTTTAAAATAAATGATGTTATATTTACAACATTTACATATAAAAATGTCATTTTGTATTGTTGGATTTTTCTGTTTTCACGTCTATAAGCGTTGTACTGAAACGCCAGCTTTATGTATTGATTGATTGATTGATTGATTGATTACTTTTTTTTAGGATTACACCCTGACCATGTACTTCCAGCAGGCCTGGAGAGATAAACGTCTCTCATACTCTGAAATCCCCCTGAACCTGACACTGGATAATCGAGTGGCCGATCAGCTCTGGGTTCCAGATACGTATTTCCTCAACGATAAGAAATCCTTCGTTCATGGAGTGACGGTGAAGAACCGCATGATCCGCCTCCACCCCGACGGAACCGTTCTCTACGGACTCAGGTTCTAATCTTCTCTTCTTCACCCTCATGATCAGATTATATCTGACTGCACATTTTCACACAGTCTGTCCCGGAGAAAGGTTCTCTCCCGTCTCGTTCCTCCCTCTATTGTTCTCATTTTCGGGTTTCCAAAGCTCCTGATCCCTGATTGATCGTATCTTCGGTCGGACGTGACCCGTTTTGGCTCAGCCGCCGCCCCGAGGCTAATTAGGCTGTAATTAACGATACATAAAGTTCATATCTGAGCTTAATTAGGAGGCGCTCTCATTAATATTTATTTAATCAGGAGCTGTCGAGGCTGTAAAGGAACGTCAAGCTCTGAAGGTTAAGCAACTTCTCAGAACTTCAGAGGGTCAAAGCCAGTCCTGCTGCAGCCCCTAGGTGGCGCCGTGTGGATCTACCCTCAGAGGATTAACCTTTATTCTTCAAGGAACTGAGTTCAATCCTCAGCTTTATGACCTGGCTATCTGGAGTTTGGTATGTTCTCCCCAATTCAGTGCAGATCACCCAACTCCAAAAACCTGGCGTCTTTAGCTCGCATCAAACGGACCAGGAGCAGGACGTGAAAACGCCACATGGCGTCGCGGTTCCGTTTTTGAGGGTCTCCCAGTTTCGGTTACCAGCTGTGTGATGTTTGGCATGTTCTCCACGCACTGGAGCAGGTTGTATAGAAATGTATAGACGGGTCTGTGGCATGCTTGTTATTGGGATAAATCTTTTGGTGAGATACCACTCAGCTTCTCGAGTTCAATCCTCACCTGTCTGGGGTTTGGTATGTTCTCCACACGTATAAGCAGGCCTCCTCTCAAGGCATAACAACAAGCCTTTTCAAAAAAAAAAGGTGATTTGCGTATCCAGGTAAAAGCGGGCAACACCACCTGACGGACTGGCACCTTTTTTTGATACCGTAGTCCTGCAGATACAGGGTTTGATCCTTAGCGTTTGGAAATTTGGCATGTTCTCCAGGTTTCAGCGTCACTTAAGTAAAAACGTGCCAGTCGTGGATCGACATCTCTAGGTGGCGCCACATGGAGCTTGGCCAGAAGAAAGCTTTTACGGGAGCCCTGGGTTTGATCGTGAACTTAACTTGGTACCTGTGTGGAGTTTGGCATGTTCTTCACTTGTCAGTCACACCAGTGGTGCGGTTGTCCAAGTAAAGAGTAAAGCTCTTACTGAAGATGCTACTCCGTTTCATGGTCCAGGGTTTAATCCTGCCATTGCTATCGGGGCGGAGTTTGGTATGTTCTTCACAGACCGTTAAGCCCCTCTAGGTGAACCTACCCTCATTCTGACCAGAATAAAACTCGCATCGACTAATACTTTCGCACCCTTGACGCCCATTGCTTCTGTCCGGTTCCTCCGCCTTGGATTCTGCCTGTGGAGAATTTGGTATGTTCTCCGCAGGTGCTGTACGGCGCCCTCGCCAGGATGACGCTCCTTTTGCGTCGGGTTTATGGCACGGAGCCTTGTGGCTCTAAGGCACAGCTGCATCTTTTCAGATAAATATTCTCTCTGATTCGTCGATTCCTGTCAGACTTCCTCTCGGTCTGATTAGCGGGGATGGGGGGCCTGGGGGGGCCTGGGGGGGGGGCTTGTAATGTCTTAACCACTTAAGCAGGCCGGTCCGATTCCTCGTTCATCACCGACAGCACTCGACTCGGCAAATAAAAGAGACGGATGGCGGTGTCTCTGCGTTTGTAAGGACGCGGCGGTGAAATGGATGGGCTTAAAGCCGTCATAACGATTATTTCAGTGATGCACGAGCTGCTTATTTAAATCCTGCCACAGTTACATCACGATAAAGCCCAGAGCGAAGCTTTTATCTCACAGCCCCATGGCCCCATCTCATTCCTCCTAAAGGCTCGCTTCCTTTTATCTAACGTCCACCGTCTTTCATATAAACGTATAAAGTGTTTATCCACCCTCTGTACCGGCTCTGCCTTTCTACTGAGCCTAAAAGGACATTTAAAAGCCAACAATAAACAAAGGAGACACTAATTTTAAAAAAAGTCCCTTGGTTAAAGGGGATCAGGCAAAGAGTCGTCAGTAGTCATCAGGCTGCACAAGGTTACACGACCACCTCTAAACAGTTTGGACTCTTTCGAGGATCCACAGTTGGATCGTGTCGGTTTTGTAAGCAGGGTTCTTGTTATGTACTTTCAGGACTTGTGTGATAATCAATGAACCAGGCGATCAATTAATTGATAATAATAAATGAACCTTCATAAACCTCTTAATTGTTTTAGGGTGTTTAAGTTTAGGCTTAATCTCTTAAAACAAAAACAAATTTCCATTGAGTTTGTGTTATCTCTTATTTACGTTCTGATTAAACACCCCTGTGTTTTAGTGTGTGTGTGTGTGTGTGTGTGTGTGTGTGTGTGTGTGTGTGTGTTTAGGCTCGGGGCCACCCCGGGTTAGGGAGAGGGGGGGTAAGAAATCGTGTGTGATACCCAGCTCTTATCTGCTGCCCCGAGCTGCGACTCTCTCCTTCATCATCGGCCTTAATTGAGCTCGCTATAGGTTCACAGCAGGGTGGCATGGGGCATTGTGGGTAAAAGCAGCATGGCGTTCATCCTGTTCTCCTCCTGTCCTCGTTTTGCCGTCCTCACGCCGCGTTCTGCCCGCTGATCAAATCGAGACATGGCAGGAAAGTAGGACGATCTCTGGGTTTTGTTATCATTCTGGGTTTGTAAAGAACAACCCCAGTTACGGTGCCAGTCCATGGCAGGCTGGGCACCCCAACATGCCAGTTCACCCACTGTAAAAGGTCTCAGCAAAGGCCTGTGCCCAGGCCAGGGCTTCAGGGCGTTCAGGGTTTATGTCCTGATGAACTGACCCTGTTTGTGTTTGTAGGATCACGACCACAGCGGCCTGCATGATGGATCTGAGGAGATACCCTCTGGACGAGCAGAACTGCACCCTGGAAATCGAGAGCTGTGAGTGCTGACCACTTATTTTTTTACTTTTTACATTTCTTAAGACCTGGCTTCGAACATGACTCGTCGGGCAATGCGCCCTGGCACACAGCTGGCATCCTGATTCATCCCAAAGGTGTGTGACGGACTTAAAGTCTGGACTCTGCGCAAAAAGCCAAGGCCCAAATTATTTCCGAAACGCCTTGTTTTAGAGGGTTATGGGTTTAAGAAGTGATCTGTCACACCCCTGAACGAATCACTGAATCAAATACCGACTCACTGAACGCACAAATGATTCACTGATTCAGAACGAGATAGGAGTGAATCACAGTCCTGAACAAAACAGATGATTCAGTACATTGATCATTCATACACTAATATACTAAACAAGAAAGGAGTCATTTTCAGACATGACTCATTGATTCAGTCACCAAATCTATTCAAATCACCTAATTTGGAGCCGATCGGTTCCACGGTGCCCCGGGTTCATAGTGTATAAGTGTAAGTGTTTAGGAAGCGGATTGAGATCCAGCACCACCCCGTCTAGTAGAGCGTCTGCCCTCCTTTGGCCAGGACCGGGGCTGTTGGGATGTTCTGGGGGTGAGGGTACGAGGCATGGTGTAATTCCAAGGACGGACTGTGTGTGATTGCAGGTGAAAATGTATTTTGTATTTTGTTAATCCAGAAACTTTGCTTTCCTGTCGTGTTTTAATTACCGAGCTGAAAAGAGCAGGCGTGAAAACAGAAAGACTCGCAGTGAGGACATGGAACGGGACGCTAATTAAATGGGATTCTCTTTCTCGTACCTAATTGGACCGTGTATCGGAGGTGGGATTGCCGTGCGCTCCGGAGGGATCTTCGGTGTCACGGGTTCCTGCTGAAATGCGTGAGAAGTTACGACGCAGTGAAACTCAATAAACTGGAATGATTTGGTGCATTAAAGGCGGCGGAGACGCAGCAGATACCAAGTGTCGTCGCTTTGTAACAAGATTTCTCTCTCTAATGTTTCTCAGAATAAATCTAAATCACACCCTGCATGTTCCTGCCCCCCTCAGGAACCCTCATGTTTACGTTTACGTTTGCAAATCGTCTCATTTGGTATGATTTAATTGATTTAGGGCAACAAGAAAACATTTTTAACTCATTTTAATATTTAATTTATAGCTATTTAGGGGTTTTATACTTTATTTTTTACTGTGCAAAAGTTCCAGACCAGAGCATTAAAGACTGGAACTAACCAAGAACCAAACTATTAAAGACTGGAACTAACCAAGAACCAAACTATTAAAGACTGGAACTAACCAAGAACCAAACCATTAAAGACTGGATCTAACCAAGAACCAAACCATTAAAGACTTGAACTAACCAAGAACCAGAGCATTAAAGACTGGAACTAAGAACCAAGAACCAGAGCATTAAAGACTGGGACTAACCAAGAACCAGAGCATTAAAAAATGGGACTCATCAAGAACCAGAGCCTTAAACACTGGAACTAACCAAGAACCAGAGCATTAAAAACTGGAATTAACTGAGAACCAAAGCCTTAAATACTGGTACTAAGAACCAAGAACCAGAGAGATGGGCACTAACCAAAAAACAAACCCATTAAAGACAAGAACCAACCAAAAACCAAACCAGATTATAAACTAACCAAGAACCAGAGCATTAAAGGCTGGAACTAACTAAGGAACTAGGACAGACAGGAACTATTCAGGATCCATTAAGACTAGAGCTTCATTGGTTAGTCCTGTTTTTGGGATCAGTCTTTGGGATCTATGTTTTGGTTAATGGGGGCAGTTTTTTGGGTACTGGATGGCATCACCACCCATCTGTGGGCCCTGCAGGCTGTACGTCCATTCATATGGAATAATGGGGTTATTATTAGAGCTCAGACCGTCGGTTCCTCTGGATTTTGGGGGAGTTTTTGAGACCCTGTTGCTCATCATCTGGTCTATCCTTCCTTCTCCTAAAAATGGTCAAGACGAGTTGGCGTCTCTAAAGTATATCATAGATCGGACAGGGTTCAGATTTCGTTTGTTTATACTTTCCTTATGGTTTCGTCAGGATCTGGTTATGGTTTCTGAGATTTTTAGGGGATGGTTGGATGTTTTTTTTCGTTACACAAACGTTCTGCGAGTCATCCGGAGATCTTATGACGTTCCACAGGTCTTTTGTCTTTCTTCTCGTTGTTTTTGTTTATTTCGGTTGATTCTGTGCACGTGTGCTGATGACAAAGCGAGCGTGGTGTGTATAATGATGTAAGAGGGCTGACGGGGAGGCACATGAGGTGTAATTTGCGGAGTCAGACTCACTGACACAGAAACAATGGAGTTAAGTGGATTTGCCAAGTCCAGCCGAGCGCACAAAGACCAAAGTCACCGTTTTTTGGCGCAACACAGAAAGTGTGAATGTCACAATTCTTTCAGCGTCACACGGAGCGGCACCGACACCCGGTCGTCATCAGCGATGGGACGGGCTTTGGCTTTTTGGGCCTCCACTGGTTTTATTACGGGTCACTGGACTCAATCGAAACGGGAATAAGTGACACGAAACATCCGAACCTAAACGGAGCTCCATGGGGTGGGTGTAGATCCCCACAGACACAGTCCGAAATCCTGTAGAAACCCGACCCGTAAGAGTGGAAGCTGTAATTATTGGGACGCCCCATGTGCTGTTCCCTTTGGTGAGAATTTGGCTGGGATGTTAGTAAGAGAAAGAGGTCAGGTCAGGATTACGGGCCGTCCCGAGCTAAACGTGGCAGCGCTCTGAAGGATTGGATCTTTTTCCCCTCCTTGTAGCCGTATTTCGGTGCAGCACATCTGCCCTTTCTTAATCTTGTGTCAGTGAAGGATTTAAGACGAGGCTCTGAGCTCTCGCTCTTCATCCCCTTCTCGATTTAATTCCTCTCTCTCTATCTCTCTCTCTCTCTCTCTGTCTCTGTCTCTGTCTGTCCTCAGGTTCGTCTCCGGACGGTACCGTGTTTATTTTCCCAGCCTAAGACCTTCGTTAATTATTAACAGACGGAAGAAGCGTCGAAATAAACGCAGCGTTTCATTTTAAGGCAGCGATTCGTCTAAAAATAAAACAAAGTTACAGTCCATTTGCTTGTGGAACGTTTATAGCCTCGAGGCGTAGCTGATAAATATTTATTCTCCGCCGTTTATCGAGCCGCTTTAGCTCAGGGGGCAGAATTTATACAAAGCATCCGCCATGTTCCTCACTTAGAGCGCCCCCTGCCTTTCAGCACCTTACACAGTTTGCTAGCTGGGGAATTTGCATGCCAGGGCAACGCTTTTCTGAACTTCAATTTTAATAGCGTTTGGATAAGATCGAAGCTTTCTGGAGATTCAGGCTCCTCCACCGTGCTTCACAGTTGGATGTTGGAGATCTGGGGTATGATCCCAATAAAACACTTACGGTTTTTGCCTAAGTAACGTTATTTTTCATGCCTGCTGTTCCAGCTCTTCTGAAATGTGGGCGTGGCTGAACGTTCCTCTGCACCGTGAAGAACCTTTACGACTTTATCCCTAGCTGGCTGGCTCGTCCGCTCGTCCGCTCGTCCCCGTCTCTCTAATTAAGCAAAGTGGCACCTCGTTACACACAATCCTCCCAAGCATCCTCGTTACACGAGGCCTAATTAATTGCAGTGGCTACTCTTTGAGGAGAGTCTGCACCGTTGAGGGATCTGCATTATTTATAAGGAAGTTCTCTCAGGAGGAACCGCTTTTCGATCTGTCTCTGTTTCCAGACGGCTACACGACGGACGATATCGAGTTCTACTGGCGAGGCGGAGATCACGCCGTGACGGGCGTGGAGAGGATCGAGCTCCCTCAGTTCTCCATCGTGGACTACAAGCTTATCTCCAAGAACGTCGTCTTCTCCACAGGTGAAACCAGAACTGAATGAATCTAAGCAGATTCGATCCTTAGGACAACGATAAGAGCGATTTCAGAGAAAATAAAACCACAGAAATTAGGGGATGAGTGCCGTATTCGGGGAAACGTCTAAATAAATTAGGAAATGCCGTTAAGCCGCTTGAAGTCATTTTTGGTTTTGGCTTTTTAAACAGAAACTCGGGACGTGATTCTTTTGGAATTTCTACGGCCGGTTCAAATGAAATAAAACAAAGACTCGACAAACAAAGACGACTTTTAAAAGTAGTAAAGACGTCTCTTATCCTCAGACGCCCATATCGGGTGCAAACAGTTTTAAAAAAAAGAAAAAAAGCATGGAGAGTGTGGTGTAAGCGTCTCTTACATCACCGTTCGATTTGATAGATCTATAATTTAACATGGATGAAGCTTTTACTAAAATATCATTATTTAATATTATTATTCGTGTTATATGAACATCGTCCTGAACCCGAACTTGTCTCGGTTCTTCCAGGCGCTTATCCCCGTCTGTCCCTCAGCTTCAAGCTGAAGCGGAACATCGGCTACTTCATCCTGCAGACCTACATGCCTTCCATCCTGATCACCATCCTGTCCTGGGTCTCCTTCTGGATCAACTACGATGCCTCGGCTGCCCGGGTGGCATTAGGTGGGCTTATGAACTATTATTAATGCAGAATCCGGTATTTTATCCGATTATATGATCTAATATTGTGTGTTGTGAGTAGAAATCTAAGCTATCTGTGGATGTGGGGGTCAGTGCTTCCGTTGTGTGATTACCTTTAGATAATACCTTTTATAATAACCAACAATCGTAAGTCGTACCGTTTGTTTATCGCGCTCACAGCTCCTGTAGATATTTTATACACGTCGTAAGAGAGCCTCTCCGTGATGAGGTTTTTTGCTAATAATCCCGGCGCTGACTCTGTACCACGAGCTACGGGAATCCAATAAAAGTGATGCTTATGTAATGCTGTAAAAACAGAAGGAAATAAATAATAAATATGACAGCGAGGCTGATAGAGAGCGGAATGACAGGAGCTTAATGAATTTACAGAAACACTTTAAAGGGATCGATAGCGTCGCGCCTAGGTGTTTATTCTCTGGAACCCGAGCGTTTAAAAGCCTTTCAAAATACAGAGTCGGATGTCTGGAGGAAGCAGGACTGGCCGTTCGACTCTTGGAACGCCGAGGGCTCAATAATCGATCGGAATCGTGTAGGTATGGATGGAAATGGAGGGCAAATCGGATTATCCAGAGCCTGGTGGTTTCTCCACTTTAAACGTAATTGCTATATAAAGTCCAACCTTAAACCAGAAGGAAATCAGAATAACTGTGTGATTTCAAACAGCCGATTATAATCAGGAAACGCTGAGGAGTCCGAGGCGCGAAGATGATCGGAGGAACTCCCTCCAGTTTAGTACCAAACGTTTATAAACGATGTTCCTCTAATAAAGATCAGAAGGGATTTACTGTAGATATTTCTCCCTCTACAGACCATAATATTATTAAACCATTCCCAATCTCAGTCCTAAAAACTAAACTGAAACAGGGTGATCTCCCTCCCCTCCCTCAGAACATCAGATTCATCAGTATCTGATAGGAGCACATGGGATTTTTATCCAACCTTTATCTTTCTCTATAACACAGAGTTACCTTCATAAATACCAAAAACAAGCCTGATGTATCTGAAGAGGATCTGCAGCTCTTCCATTCTTCTCCGTTTGTGTAATTAGCAGCACTTTATTAGCTTCAGAAGAGTGACCGGGGTGGGCATGGCGGGTGAGGTGGGTGTGGCGGGTGAATGAATTCTTCGAAGACAAAGCGTGGATCGTCTGGCGGCAGGTCGTTACCTGAACTAAGAGCAGAGAGAGAAAATTACAGGTTATAGTGAGAGAGTTAGAGCGACGCCAGAGCTGATCTGTGACGCAGAGCGGCGTGTTAGCTTAAGATTAAACCGCTTTCAGTCTCTCAACACCACCTACAGCACCCTCACTGTGTGTGTGTGTGTGTGTGTGTGTGTGTGTCTGTGTGTGTGTGTGTAAAAGCCTTTCTCGGGATCTTTTGAAGCAGGATTAACCCTTAAAATCCTGCACACTATGAGAACCAAAACAGCGCCGATGCTTCATCCAATAAACATCAGGATTCTCTTTCTATCATTGTCCTGTACTTATGATCTCACACACACACACACACACACACTATATACCAAAAACTTTAACTGTACTTTTACATTTTTTTTATTATTTTAATTTTTAACTGTCTGCTTACAGTTGTTGATTAAATGTAAAATAATTGTCTAAGTACTACTAGGCTGAATTGACTCTCTCTTGAAAATGACTGACACAAAAAATGTGTGAGCTTTAATGCTTTACAAAGCATAATTGTGATTTACCATTTTTCTGAAAGTGCATTGTTCTCCTCTAAATTAAAGAGATGGAACCAGAATTTACACAACCTCAGGATGTTTACTGTTCCACTATATGAACCTACAACTATATGAAAATGTAAACCCTGTGGAAGCCCATTGGTTAATTCTGCTCTTATTTTGAATTGATAGCTGCTCGTCATCACTCACATTAAAGATGTTCACATTGAAGGCTATGTTAAATCATACAGCACATTAAACATGGCTGCTGTCTGAAGTGCATACATCACGCTGAACTCTACAGGTTTCATGAAACATTCAGGATTTTTTTCAGCTTTGATCTTACGGTCAGTCTCTAGGCTCGATACATCACAGTGGACCAGCAGAAAGCTGGCCAGGAGGACACAGAGAATTTGAAATGCTATCTACAGGCTCAGAAATCTTTGACTGCACAATCTCTTTGCCAGAACCCTGAAAAATCCAGCAGCCTAGAGCAGAGAGTCAGGCACCCATGACCAACCGAGAAGACATTTTATAATATTAATCATAAAACAGCAGTAGAGACTGCTGATACAGAACAATAGTTCATTTTCACAGTGTACATAATGAAACCTGCTTCTCCATTTCCTTGCTTGAAATTTGTTTCATTGAAGTCTCTAGTGAGCGACAAATACATACATATAATTTAAATCTAAATCAGTTACCGGTCACCTAACCTAGAAAAAACATTTCGGTCCATAAACGTGCAAAAATAAATGCTGAATACCGTGTATAGTGTTGTGTATAAGGAATTCTTTATTTCTTAGTCATCTGAAACCATCGTTTCTAGATAAACACAATGTCTTTGCAATAGTGGCAATATTAACCATGCTTAAAATCTACAGGTGCTACAGCTTTACACAACACAACACATTGTTATACAAGGTATGTGGTCTAATAAGGTTATTCCCCTTATACTATAGTTATTTTAGATATTTACCTACTAAAAAACAAAACAGAAAAAACATTCATCTGCACTCAACGAATTCTGGGACCGACTATGGACCCCCATGTGACCCCCAAGCACAGGATAATTAGGGTCAAAAAGTGACTTTCAATTTCATAAATAACCAGAGTCCATCTAGTCTGCTGGTCTCTTTTTGAGTTTTTCCTATCCACTGTTACCCTAGTCCTATGAAGGAGATATTTGTAAAGCTGTTTTGAGACAATGCTCCATTGTAAAAACAGAACTAAATTTGGATTTGACTTTGACACTATTGTGGAGAACCTTTATTAAACATGGCAACCAGCAGGTTTGTTTATTTGTTTACATGGATTCTTTAACGTCACTTATCGGCATCAGTGGCCATCTAGCGACACGCACAAGGTTAGATCCATACACAAGTTCATTCCAAGACCAGTCATACATACACAAGTCAATGACAATTT
>JAUZSU010134260.1:0-16290 GCA_034780255.1 Parotocinclus maculicauda
CAATTTGGAATAAGGCTGTAATGTAACAAAATGTGGAAAAAGTGAAGCGCTGTGAATACTTTCCGGATGCACTGTAGCACCTTCAATGACACAAATCAACCCAGAAGTGCTGCACAAATTCATACACACATAAACATAAAAACACATAAAAGATACATTTAACCCATCATAATCTCCATTTAGCCTACGTACAGAAATAAGATTCCAAAGACTTATTTATATTAGGGAGCTAACCCATTAAGGGTCAAAGAGGAAAAGGACTGTCCTTTTAATTAAAGCTAATTAAAGCTAATTGTTATCAGCTCGAAGTTCAAAAGCCAGAATCTCTGATGGGGGTGTGTTAGTGACCATGGTATGGGTAACTTGCACATCTGTAAAGGCACCATTAATGCTGAAAGGTACATACAGGTTTTAGAGCAACATATGCTGCCATTCAAGCAGCATACTTTACAGGAACCTCCCTGCTTATTTCAGCAATGCTAAGCCGCATTGTGCACTGTTACAACAGCGTAGCTTTGTAGTTAAAGAGTGCGGGTACTAGACTGTCCTGCTTGCAGTCCAGACTTACACTGAAAATGTGTGGTGCATTATGAAGTTCAAAATACGACAGAGACCCTGGCCTGTTGAGCAACTTAAGTACATCAAGCAGAAATAGGAAATATAGGAAGGTCCACCTACAAAGCTTCAACAATTAGTGTCCTCACTTACTGAGTGTTGCTAAATGAAAAGGCATAACATACCATTGTCTGTAGTAATACAGATTAGGTGAGTAACTAAGTTCATGGAATTTTTAAGTTCTTGAAACTGCTCCGGTCAGCTGAAAGTGTTATGGGTGCAAAACACCTTAACCAACATTTGCTCAGATCCTAAGGTTGTATGACTAAGGTTGTAAGTCACCCTGGATAATTACATCTGCTAAATGCTGTAACTGTAAATGCTGAAATAAATTGCAACACAGAAATTTATGACTGCACACATAATAATTTAGAACACAGGCATCACTTAGGACTTGGCTGCTTGGATATTCTAATGGTCCAAAGGGTGGAGTGTATTTTTTCCAGTAAACAAATGTGTATCCATTATTTGGTGATTCCCAGTTTGAACATAAACAACATAAATAATGTTGTACATTAATAGAATGCAGTCAACCTGAAAAGTTTTTTTTTTCACTTGCAAATAAATATTGCAGATATAAATCACTCTGATGCAGGACATTAATTATCTTGCATTAAATGTTGTTTTACTGGCATGATGGCATAATGCACTGTGACGCATTTCATTAATTATACTGAGCTACATCAATCCAAACCAGTTGGGAGTTCCATGTTTGTTGTCTCCCAGCGACAATACAGCAGAGGGTGGCCTCGAGGCCCTGGTTATAGCATTCGTCCTGCCCGTTAGTCCGGGGGTGGAAGCCTGAGGAGAAGCTAGTGGTCCCCCACCTCATCACACCCCAACCCCTACCTCCCACACCCCCGTCACAAAGTCCACTGCAATGTGCGACAATGGAAGGCGAGGGATCGACAGGGGTTGCAGGAGACCAGCTGGCGGTTGATGGGAGGCCTTACTGACGAGACAAACTCCCTAGTATTGGCTTATAGGGTTGCCACAAGAAGTTCCTCTTCACCAAAGTGGAGGAGTCTGCCTTTGTGTCCGGACCTTTGGGAGAGGACTGGAACAACTCCACACTCTGACACGTCCACTTCCACAACAAATTGTAGGTCTGGGTCAGGCTGGACGAGGACTGGAGTGGAGGAGACCTTATCGGCTCTTGCGGAGCATACAAAGGATATATTAATTGAGTAAACTGAATATCAATCTTACTGTAAGCAGGAAGGAATATCCTGTTTAATTTGTCAAGCCCTAGGAAGCACTGCAAGTCCTTATGGTTGGCGGAAGCGGGCCACTTCCAGCCTTTATGTTGAATCCTTTTGAAAGTATGCTGGTGTGGGACACTTTTCAGCTGTGTTACTGGTGAGCTGCTTTACTGTTAAAAGTCATGCTTTGGAGACAGGAAATTATTGCAGAAAGGTTTCCCACAATTAAAAGTTTTCTAACAAGAAATACTGACATTATTTTTCAATAGGACAATTCCCCTGAAGACCATGAAGAAGTGGCTTGAGAACAGGCCTATATTTTGACCTTGTCAGATCTGAAGTCTATAAAAAATAACTAATGAACACTCACACTGAACATTTTATAGACAAAAAATATTTTCAGTTGAGAACATATAAAGCTTAATATTTTGTAATTTTGGGTTTGTCTAGGGGTTTATATTATTCATTACTCACAGCATTATCTCACTGTTAGTTCATTGACCTCAGACTCCTTCCAGTAAACAGAACAGCTGCAAAATTACCATTAAAGTGACCTGACACAGAGCTAGTTGTTTTAAATGGGATAAAAGATAAAAGTCACTGAATATGTATTAATGTGTCATTTTAAGCGCAGATGTGTGAGTTATAGGTAATATATAGACAAAGGAAGAATAAAACACAGAGTGGGTTCATCCCAGGTCCACCGGTTTGTGACATGTGAATGTGACATTAAATAAACCAAACAATTAAACATTACAATCCGACTATTAATGTTCTCATGCTAAAACATTTTCAGGCATTTTTTTCAGGTATTGCAACTGTAATGACATCCAGAATCCTACAGTCGTCTATAATGTACTCACGACAAATATAGAAAAACAAATGTTATTCTAAACTTGTACCAGCAAATAACTGCTAAAATTTGTTTTTACTACATGATACATACATACCTTTTTCTAAAGTGTTTGTTCAGTTCTGTTAGGAATAATCTATAGTCAGGTTCATATTCAACCTATAAATGATTTCAGTATGTGGTGGCACGGGAGCATGTGCTTCAAGCGTACAACACTGGGTCTTAGGAAAATAGACTGATCACTAAAACGTGCGCTCAGCACCATGTATGTACATGCCATTATTTACACTACAGTTGTGGCCAAAAGTTTTGAGAATGGCACAATTTTTTTTTTTTTTTACCAATTTTGCAGCCTCAATTTCTTTAAAACCTTTTGTTGAACATTTATATGGTATAATTAAGTACATTACAATCATTCTAAGCGATCCATAAGCTTTTAACTTTTTATTGACAAATACATCCATCCCTTCTTTACGACTTCTGCAATAATAGCTTTACCTACTTATTACGTTACCACTTTTTCCCTGTGACATGGTGCTCCATTGTGTCGGAAAAGGCATCTCCAAATTGCTCCTGAACTGTAGAGAGAATTTACTTTTGGATGGTGTTTTGATACCATTCCTTATTTATGGCAGATAGCAGCTGATATTTTCTTCCTGGCTCTTAATAGTTAATAGTGTAACAGGTATTTATTGTGCTTAACCTTTTTGGAGACAGATTTGCTAACTTATTTAGCTTTAAAATTTTGCCTGTAGATATTTGTCACATTGGTCTGTGCATTGGTTGTGGCAACTAATAACTAGTCTATTAGGTGGGAAAAAGCAAGACATAAGATATCTTGGAAGGTTTTCACTCAGACCTGTGCTAATTTGTGTTTTATATCAAACATTGAAATCTTTTTATGAGTTTTGTTTTTGTACAAGAAGACTAGGAGAAGATGTAAGTGCATTTCCATGTTTTCTGCATTTTCCCTCAACTACAGGAGGCACATCTCTCAGCAGTGGATTTTCTGACCAATGGTTTGCTCATTAAAAGCTGGACAATTAAGTTTGGCCTATTTTTAACTAGGAGCGTACATACTTGGAAAAGAGTTATAAGCAGCGATTTGCACACAGCACTGTCTACAATACTTGCTTGGAAAGTCATGATCAGAAGCTAGACACTGGAAATAGTGCTCATTTTACATAATCTATACATTTATATTATACTTTTATAATATACATTATAAGCTTCTTTATGAAGGTGCCTAGTGACTCTCAGCTTCTCAGAGACAGAACTCCAGAGCAGGGATTAAAGCAGATTTCTCACTCTTTTATCATGTCTTAGGAGCTCTCAACATATTGCTCTTAAATGGCCTAGGTGCCCAGGTTAATACATATCAAACAATATCTTATAATAATAATCTTCATTTACTAGGATAAATGGACTCAACTTTATTTTAATTGCACAGACCAAGTAGATGGCAACGAAATGCAGTTATTATCTACCAGAAGTGGGTAGTATGGTGGCTCAGTGGATAACACCGTTATCAGCAAGAAGGTCTGGGGTTCAATCTCAGGGTGGAGCAACAGGGTGAGTCTGCATATCCTCTCTGTGTCTGCATGGGTTTACTCTGCGTACTCCGGTTTCCTCTCACAGTCCAAAGACATGTATGTTAGGTTAATTGGGGAAGATAATGGATGGATGGATCTACCAGAAATGCAAATAGTGCAAATACAGTTTACAAAACAGAGCAAATAGTAACAATAGGCAAATATTGAAAAAATACAAAGTTGCCAGAAGAGGTTATAAATACTGGGAGTATAAATGTGGTTTTATGTAAAAAAATATTTGAGGAATATAAAGGTATATGGGACATAATATAAAACTGTTAAATAAATGTACAAAATAAATAAGTCCAGAGATTGGTGTACAGTGTAAGATATACAGTGGGAAATGAGTACAAGGAGTGTTAAATGCTCCAATGTTTGTAGTATGGGCAGTGGTTTAACTGGAGTTCAGTGTAGTGTAGTGAGTTTAGTTGTTTATATGCATGGTGAGGAGTTCAGCAGAGACTTGGATAACGGGAAAAAGCTGTTAGCTATTAAACTTTTTAAGGGTTGAACTGTGTATTGACCACCCTCCAGCCTCTTGGCTAACTAGGAGTGTTAACCTTGGAACAATCTGTTCAGTTACTGTAAAAGCACAAAACAATGCAATGCATATTTTTTTATAAAAATGTATAAGGTTGTTCAGCTATGCCACTCCAGTGCAGCAGGTGGTTCTAATGCATTGACAAAAAGTCAGTGGACCATTTGGAAAGATGTCCAAACTTCTGTTTTATTTACCCTAAAACATTTTTAAAAAGTATTTGTTTAAATGTGCATAAATATACGTCCATGTAAATTGCATGGTGGTTGGGAAAGCCCAAATGCACTGCAAGTCAGAAATGTATTGCAAAACACAAAATACATCTATCAAAATGAAAAGCATGTGCTTCATTTAACAAATGAGATGCGAGCTCAGAAAACAAATGCAAGTTCAGAAATGCTGCAAATCAAGTCACAACACAACCCAACATTTCCAGAGAAGCCATTAACATGCTGCGCCTCTAAAGCTACGCCTCACATAACAAAGCAGCGGCTAAAAGGTAAGTGAAAGCAAGTTATATTTAGTTATATATACTTCTAACTATGATTGCTAGGGATGTCGTCTGAATATATTGTTATATTGTGACTTGAACTGAGGGATTTTTGTTACGATAGCATAATTTATATGCGGACGACATCCCTAGCAATTATAGTTAGAAGTAAACATAACCTACTTTCATTGACCCAGTAGCTGCTGCTTTAGGGAAGCAGAGTCTTCCACTGTGTTGTGGCTTGGCTTGATTAAATGATTTCTCTTTTGTTGTTTTGACCAATGAATGCTTAATATTTTGCCAATTTAAGGTTTCGCCTATATTTTTTGCCCAGGACAAAAACATGCTGGTAAAATAGTTATTAGCAGCAGTGTTTGCACAAAGCACTATACAATACTTTCTGGAAAAAATACAGGATCAGAATCAACCACACGGCTCCATGCACACACTGGAAAAGACTTGATCAGAAGCTAGCACACGGCTCCATGCACACACTGGAAAAGACTTGATCAGAAGCTAGCACACGGCTCCATGCTCACACTGGAAAAGACTTGATCAGAAGCTAGCAGATGTTCTTGAAAAGTAGTGAGGAAAAGCCAGAGCACATGCTTCCTTTATCTTGTATGAGTATGTGCTCATGTGACAGGAGTGAATGTATCATAACTGTTAAGGTCTGTTTCTCTTGCACATAAAGTCAAAATTATTATGCACAGCAATTTTACACATTAAGTCACATCAAGTACATTTGCTGGACAACTCTGCAATTTATCACTTTTATTAGACCTAATTCTTTGTGTGATTGAATTTTTTCGGAAGTTGTCTCAGTGTCTGCACAAGAATTCCAGGTGTGTTTGTGATTTTCCACTACTCATCAAGTTTGTGAACCTGTGACACTCTCATGTGTAGACAACTAAAATTACTGTAAAAGGGCTTAAAATGTACTTGGTCATTTATTTATTAAAGAAAATAATTCAACAGTGCAAATTTATGAGTGGCAAAAGTAAGTAAATTATTGCTTTGAGCATCATATGTCACTCCCTTGTGCATCAATAATTAATTAATTAATTAATTAATGTTAAATATAACAGCGACACACACAAGGTTATATCAAGTTAACAAGTTCATCTCAAGACCAGTCATACAGTGGTGTGAAAAAGTGTTTGCCCCCTTTCTCATTTGCTGTTTTTTTGCATGTTTGTCACACTTAAGTGTTTCGGATTTTTTTCTCCCTTAATAATAAACACCTTCATTTACAAATTGTATTTTTTGTTTACTTGTGTTGTCTAGTTAAGACAACAGTTAAATTGGTTTGATGTGCCGAAACACTTAAGTGTGACAAACATTAAAAAAAAAAGGAAATGAGGAAAGGGGCAAACACTTTTTCACACCACTGCATGTATGTGTGTGTGTATGGGAGGACATGCAGACTCCACACAGAAAGGACCCAGGCTGCTCAATCCTGGACCCGGGACCTTTATGTTGTAAGGCAGCGATGCTACCCACAGAGCCACCACCCTGCCCATTAAATATAAAGTAAATCATGATAATACATTTTTATTCAAATCTATTTAAAGATCATGAAATTTCTCATATAAAAAAATACATTTTAAGCTTCCTTTTGAAAGTGCCTAGAGAGTGTGTGTCACCTTTTCAGGGACAGAACTCCAGAGCTTTGTGTGCTTGAACATAGATATATCGGGTGCCCTGAATGGAACATATCAAACCATCAGTTTACTACATCATAGACGAGAGAAAAAAATTGGGAGAGAAAAAAAAGAGAACCCAAAAAGATAGCATTTAGTGGCGCGATTGTAGTGTAGATAAGATTTATGCTTCTACAGGACCAAATACAAATACACAGTATTGGACTGGAGCATTGCGAATTTCAATGTTTTGTAATACATATTGCCTTTTAGCTACTAAACTTCATGTGGGTTGAATTCTGTATTGGTCTATCTCCAGCCTCTTGGCTTTCCAGAAGTGAGTGTTCACCCTGGAACAATCTGTTTGTAGAAGCATACAAAAATCATCTGAACTTAACCTGCAATCCACTGCGTGTGAGCAGATGTAAACATGCCAAGCCCCAACAAACATCTAATCCTGCCAATGCAATAAGACCTAATTATAGGAGAGTTTCTCCACCACATTGCTGTTTCCTCTGAACAGACACAGTGTTGTTAGGTGGTTTCTAGAAATCTAATTTTGCAAATAGCTTTTAAAATCCCATGGGAAATCACCTGGCTAAATGAAGTACACAAATATTGCCATGACAAGTTTTTGAGAAAGACCCTTTGTCCTTGAGTAACAGATTGTGGTTTAACGTCATACATATTACTGTTTGCGTGTTGATGGTGACTCTGCAGTTGGTCTTACCAAAACATTGATACTGACCCTGCTTTCTCATCCTAACCTGTTTACAGATAAAAAAGGAGTGTACTTGTGTCTGTGTTTAGACTGGAATCTGCTACACTCGTAGGTCACCATGATTCAAAGCACATGGCGAAAAAAACTATGAACAAAGCACAACGTCTCATCTTAAACACCTCACAAGGCAAAACAATGTTCACTAGGAAGTCAGTCTTCCTCCATCCTTAATGCACATAGACTAAGAGTCAAAGTTTCTTTCCTGTGTGAGCTTGGTAGTGAGGCCTGCTGAAACCTGCTGGTGATATATCACAGGGCTTTGCTAACAGTTAAGACTTCCTAAACATGGTATCTGCTTTACATGGTTGCCCTGCCACATAAGCCAGGACCTTAAAGTTAACTCACAAGTCAACTAAGGATCATATCTTATATCTCTATAAGGATGATTGTGTTAGTTTAGTTTCCTGACATTTAAAGTCACTACTGATGTTCAGATCAGCATTGCATTGATAACAGATACATTCATATGGGAGCAATCTAGATTGACCAACTAGCCCAGCACATCTTTTTAATGTGTAGTAGTTAACCCCCATTGACATGAAGATGACATGCACACTCCACATGGATCGAACTGGGGATCACTGGAGCTGCTTGCACCACCGCACCACTCCAGTTGGTAAGTGATTCTGTAAGTGAAAGAAGCAACCAGAAAACATTTAGATATGATTGAAGAAGTGTCACAAAATGCCTTAAATTCGTAAGTCTTTGATTAAAGCCTTTAAATCAATCATGAGCAAAGATTATGAGCAAAAAAATAATACCCTAATTGATCATCCTGAATGATTCATGAATCAGTTTATTTAACACTACTTTAAATAGGCAGAGAGGGTGGATCAAAAAAAGGAGTCACATCATGGGATTCATTGCGTGTATCACGTGTGGCTCCGAGGGTGTGTTTGACATTTTGAGCACTCTGAGGATTTTGCAGCACTGTCATGTGTTCCTGTCTGCAGTAATTAATGCAAACTTTATTTAATAGATATTTAGAAATACAATGTTGTGATTACATTGAGCCTTAACAAGCACATTTTGTGGTGAAGGTTGTGTGATGTGCAGCCAGCTGTCGACATGGAGCTTGTCATACTGGACTGTTGAGAAAAGGTGGGGGTTTCCTTTGCTTATCTTTGAAAGAGGTACTTTCAGTTTGGTTCAAATTCCAGCTCATTTTCAGTTCCATTATTAAGATGTTTATTTCTGTAAAATGTAAAAATATTCTGATCACTGCATCCATTTTAGATTTACTCTCACATTTAGTCTTTAACTGTTAACATACACAGGCATGTGTAATTTCAAGTTTGCCTAATGTGAGTATACAACTCATGTAGTGTACTATTACTGGAAACCATATGTGTACTTTTTGGTTGAGATAGAAATGCAGTAAATGCAAATTGTCCGTATGCTTTTCCAGTACATGCATGCTTAAAATGAAACCTGGGCTGCTATAAGATAGTGTGTCACCAGCATTTTTGCAACACCATCAAGGTTCCAATTTAATACTTTGTTATAAAACACAACTGGTTCAGAATCAAGTTCAATCCTGGCAGATTGTGGTTTTTTTTTTACATGTTTAACTATTGCATAACTTGAATATTCCAAAATCTAATATTTCAAATATTTCATTTGTTGTTGTTAGTTGTTGCAAACTGATAGAAGGTTCAGCCACATTAAAATAAGAAATTCAAGGAAAGACTAAGAGCATGGTGAATATATGAATATGAATAAGAATCTGGTGTCTGTGTTATGCTATAGAGGCTATGGTTTTAAAGCTACTTTACATGTACTTTACCAGAATAAATATATACATACCAAATGTATAAGCAGTATTTTATTTACCACTACTTTTATTGTATTTAGGAAAGCTAAATCACCGTTCACAGTGTATGAAGGGTATGAATATTAAGAGTGCAGAGTCCTAAGAGTGCAGAGTCCTGCATTACACACACAAAGCTAAAGGAAACCACTGTTCAGTCTAAATCATTCTTACTGCTAATATTAAAAGGAACAAGATAAGTATACTCCAGTAACTGTTAATATAAGTTACGGTTAGATGCTGCATGAAAAGTTGTGAAACTAAATTCAGTTTCCTCGATGGTAAACAAGTTCAACAGAGTGTAAATGAAGGAAGCATTTTTTGGTTGAAATGCAAATGCAAGGATGACTAATATGAGATGAGTCACTGAATGAAAATTATTAGAAATTAAACAAAGAAACTCAAGTGAGAGGATAGTACACATAAAGCATGGTGCATTTTAATTGCCATGCTATATTTGTGCTGGATATAGACAGTTTACGTTTTTTTCATTGATTGAAATTCAGCTATTTCAATGTGCTCCTGTATTTAGACTTGATACCCCATTATCGTCCATAAGGCCAATGCAAAACTGATTGATCTTAGTGCAACAGTGACTCCCAAAACAGGACAACCCCTAACAGACAAAGGAACTCTCTTCCTTTGTCTGTTAGGTCTGCTTCAACTATCGAAGAATTTTAATCTCTTCTAAAGACTTTTCTATTTACCTCCTCTATTTAATGTTTGATGTGTCTGCTTATCTTGAACTGTGTGTCTCTTATGTTGTGTAAATTGTGTTAATTTCTGTTACACTTGTTGTAAAGCGTCCTTGGGTTTGAGAAAGGTGCTAAATAAATTCAACTTATTATTATTATTATTATTATTATTATTATTATTATTATTATTATTATTATAAATAATAAAAAAGAATTTAAAAAGAAACCATAAGAGGACCAACACTCAAAAAGTGACCCACTCTCCTTGGTAGCCTTAGATGATATATTGTAAATACTTAAATAAATGTTATCTAATTATTCAGTTTAAATCAATACAATAAATTAACAGAAGCTGAATAAAAACAAAATATAATAATTAAAAAGTATAATATATAATATATACCATAATATATATATATATATATATATATATTAATATATATAAAAATGCATTTATATATAAAAGATAAAATGCATGTATATTAAATCTGTAAATAAATTCAATTTCGAAATAACATAAAAATACACATATATTATTTTGTCTACTCCATTAGTATCTTACATACAGGAGATTAATACATAAATGAATAATTTAATGACTTTATTAATTGATTGTAAGCTCCTTGGACTACAAATAATATATGGTTCCTTTATTGTCATTTCAAGAATAGCATACATCTTATCAGGCATCAATGTTTTAAAAGTAACTTTCATCTGAAAAACGTCTGAAAACTGGATGTACATATGAGACCTTTGTCACCTGGTCTTTCAGAGAATCCTGCTAGTTTCCTGCCAGTCATTACCTTGCCTGGCAGTCAAAGTGTTCTAACTGCTTCTGTTACTAATGTTTTTCATCCTTAATTACTGTACTTATACAGTGCTCTTCATTGAACACAGCTTCCTCATACATAAGGAAAATGGAGTAACAGCATATTGAACAAAGGTGTTTTCCCACTGATTTAATTTGTAAGTTAATTCCCTTCATTAGCTCACATTAACAGCTGATAGTAAAGCACTTGAAGATAGATTCAGCCTGAATGTAGGTTTCATTGTGTGTTTCATTTCTTGTAAATGGAACACATTCATTCCCCAGCACTAGCCCTGCCTGGTCACATTTACAGGTAGTTTAAACAGTCAAAGAATAATAGTGGGAAGCCGAGGGTTTACACCATCAGTTTATTGTTTCTGCCTTGACCCTCATACCAGTGGGTGATTTCACACATTTTGTATATGTGTAACTCATATCCTCTGACCCAAATGCGTCTCTGGTCACCAATATTGAAATGTCTCATCGCTTTTAATATACAAGTCATATGATCCTTGACCACATGCTTTTAGTTGCTACAATAAACACAACTTTTACCAAATGTATCAAATTATATCAAAACGTTGGCCGACAGTAGCAAGAATAAACTTAAGGAAAAAACTTTTGGATGACCAGGACTCAAAAAGGGATCCAACCTCCTTGGCTACCTTAATGATATGCAATGATTTAAAAAAAAAGTTATAATTAATATGTTTAAAGTAAAACCTTAAATATACAAAAGCTACATAAATATTAACAGAAAGAAAATTTTAAAAATCAAATAATTTAAATTTAATTCAAATTTAAATACTCAAAAATGCCTTAGCCTAGGTTTTAAATGTAGTAATTAAACTAAGCTACCTATTAAATAAGTTTAAGGTAATAGTTAAATAAGCAGAAGCTGAATAAACCCTGTTTGAATTAAGTGGAAGATAATGAATGATATTCGTTATATATTATATATAAAATCATTTTAATGTCAGGGGTGTATTTGATGGGTTCATACATGAACATTTTGTAACAGAGCTAACATGAAGTGATTACGTGGCCTACGTGACACTATGATGACTAAAAAACGGCAACTAATACTGAAAAGCAAACTAATATTATTTACTAAAGACTTTCCCGGATTTGCTGGAAGTGACCCGTTAACATATCTGTGTATGAAAGCATGTGTAAGAAACCAGTTATGAGAGGGGCAATCACCTTTTGTCTGAACAGAATTTTAAACAAAATTTCTCTATTCATCATGGTGCAAGTCATTCAAAAACAATGTTGTATTATTTCTTTAAAATGTTATGGGTAATTCCAGTGACTCGTGTTTGTTAGAAAAGGTGTATTCCTAAGCCCATTGGCATTTCATAAGCTTGTTTTTGTCTGCATTGTGTCAATCATCTGATTTGCAAAAGAATGACTAGGCTAAAGGGTAAAGCAAACAAACAAGAAAAACGGAACATGATCTGTCCTCACTTTACATGGAGATGGGTATCCGTTCCAACAAATACATGTTAAATTATATTGATCAGTTTCTTTATTAACTGAAATAATCCATCCATGAGTTCATTATTAATGTTACGCATTTGTGTAGGGTATTGCCTTAAACTACAGTTGAACAAAGTCATAATGATTATTTTAAATTTTGAATATGTCATTATTGACAAAAAACAGCTTAATTACAATTCCCAGCACTCAATACTCCTGCCAGATGATACCCTACATCATGCACTACACTCATTAGGACGGAGAGAGTGCAGGAGAGTATCATACTGCATATCGCATAAGTGGGAAATTTTTTGCTGAATATGCAGTTACAGTGGCTAAGTGAGTAGCACTGCTTGCCTTACAGCAAGATATGCCCGGGTTCAATTCCAGGGTGGAGAGGCCTGGGCACTTTCTGTGTGGATTCTGTATGTCTTCTTCGTGTCTGCATGGGTTACTCCGGGTACTCTGGTTTCCTTTCACAGTCCAAAGACATGCGTGTGAAAAACTGGTGTCTCTAAAGTGACCCTTAGTGTAGGACTGTGTGCGACTGTGTGCCCTATGATGGATTGTCACCCCGTCTAGGGTTGTGCCTACCCTTGCGCCCAGAGTTGCCGGGTGGGCACCGACCCCATGTGGATTAAGCAGAAGAAAATGGATGGATGAATGGATTGTGAATTTGTGTTTATTATTTGACTCCTATTATGAAGTTGAAATATTGTATAATATATTGCATAGCATATATTTATATATCATATAAAATATAAGTCAGACCATCATAAAACAGGGACTACCTGTACATGTGAAGTTGAAAATCAGTTAAAATAACTGACAGTATATGCTTGAGACATGTTTAATTGACTTTCATTGTTTTTAAAAAGCTGGAAAGAATTTGCTGAGAAACTTTCATTCAGGCAGATGTCTGACATTATTAGTTAGCTTTCACTAATAAAAATTAGTTAATTATATTCCAGTAATGATGGCAAGCCACCCTCACCCAAATGTAGCAAAACAGGTTATCACCACCATGCGTACCAAGGGTTCCTCTGTGATTTCACAAACTATCACATGCCTTGTTGCCTTGTTAGAGTGATCTTTGTTGGTCAGACGAGTCTCTTTTCTCAGTTAGTACACAATCTGTTTTACTCTAGACTGGTGTCATCAAACAAAGAAGTTTTGGGAAGATCAGACTTGATATATCCATGTTGTTTAAATACGACTGCACACATTCACACCTGGGTTACCATTCCATTGACTGAAAACACCTATAATAATATTGCAATAACTATAATTATGTTGTATAATTTTCCTCAGCTTATAATTAATTAGGTATAATATTTGTCTCATTTGTGTAATATTGTCTCATTTGTTTCATAATTTGGTTACCTTCATCTACGTTTTTTTTTTTTTTTAGTAAAAGTTCCATGGTTCAAAACTTCACAGGGGATACCCAAGGTTTTGTTTGCATTGAATTGCTCTTTGTTTTGTTGAAATACAATTTGTATAAAAATGTTCAATTTAGTTCAATTAAAATACAAAAAATCAAAAATAAATTTTATATAAAATTCTGTAAAAACATATTGTTTGATATTTGCTAAGTGTTGAAATTTGAAGAGGGAAAAGTTATATTATGCTAAATGAACATACCAAATGTGACACAGTGATTTGGATTACACAGTCAGTAAAACAAATTTATCAGTAGTTCGTGGAGTGAGAAATCAGAAGTTTTTTCCAATGTTTTCTGCTTTACATGTTTTAAAAGACATTTTATTGCATTAGCTGAAAAAAAACCCCTAAGGCTGCCAAGACCAAAACAGGAATTTCTGCTTTATGAATGAACCACATGTGCTGCTTTACAAGTGCACTCACGTGCTACTGAGCTATTATTAAACTCTAGCACGCACTCACTCTGTGTGCTTTACATAATTAGCATTTGTTTGTGGAATTCCATGAGTCATAAGGAATCACATTTGATCCAACATAATGTGAAATTGTAGCTGATATTTTCCATTAATGTTTGCAGTGTTTGTAAGTCGAAACTACAGTACAATTAAGTATGTGTGTTTACGCCATGATCCCAGAGAATCATAAAGTGCATTTTCAAACTGGGCTTCAATTAAACAAAAATATGGCCAAATCTTCAAATAAGTGCGATCTTTGTAATGGAAATCTGAACATAGGTATTTAAGAAAAAATATTCTTATTTTAAACACTTCTAGCATGTACTTTTGGATTTTATTTCTGATTTAGTATTTAATATAACAATGCAGAAGTCTCATCAAGTCCTGAAAACTATGATTACCAAGCAAATTTTTACCATAAGGAATAATGTAAAATGAATTAATCTGTTCCAGACGCCCAGAAAATCCACACTGTATAAGGCATTAAATGCATTAAGGGAGTTGAATTATACAGGTGCTCCCTGATTTATGAAGGGTATATGTTTCGATAAATCTATCGTAAATTAAATGCATCTTGAATTGAGGAGTTAAATATAGTCCATGCTGTAGCTTGACGAAGCCTCTTACACATTAACACTTACATTAACCTACAGTTTGACAAAATCATTATCACAAACCTTGTTTCATAATAAAGTGCAAAAACATTGCATGTCATTTAGTAAGTAATGGATTTAAAATGAAAAGTAAAAGCAGAAACCTTGTAGCTTGTGTTCTTGAGGATTCAGTTTAGTTTACGCTTATTCGATGTGACATTTACAATACAATAGAGGACTGTAAAAATAAAGAAAATACAATAAACATAGCTGAGATCTTAACTAAACATGGGCTTTTGTAACTCTAAATCACTGTGTACTGAATCATGAACCATAAATCATGAATTATGAATCGATTTTTGGCATTATGAGTCATGCGGCTCAATGCAAATACACCATGTACTGAGCAAACAAAGAGAGCCAAGACAGATTTTTCTAGTGAAAATGCTTCAGGAACCGAATTCGACAAGTTCCAAGGTGATCAGGAACCAAGGATTATGATGCATAAAAAGTTGGGGGTTTTTTTTATTTACTTAATGCTTTTTCTAAAAACTGAGTTCTACAAAACTGAAATACATTTTTGAATTGGATGAAAATTTACCAAGGTAGGACTTTTATGCATAACTTTACCTTAGTTAGTTGATGCCGAAAGGCAAATTTTGAAGAGCAGCTTTTGGTACTTCTGCAATGAGACGTGTCTTTTTTATTCGTTGAATGAATGGAAAGTACTTAACTTTTACTTTAATTTATTAGGCACAGGCGCTTTTTGCCGGGGCAGGTGTTGAGCTGTGACCGGTTGAGGTTGAGTTGAGGTAGAGCTGTGGTTTTTTCAAAAGTGATTTTTTTGAACAAAAGTTTTCCAGGTCTCACTTTTGAAAGGATATTGCTTTTTGGCTTCAACTAGCTGTGGCTTAGTGCCTGCCCTGGCAAGAAGTGCCTGTTTTTGCCAGAGCCCATTACATATATTATACTTATGATTTGTCCCTATCTGTGTAGAAGCTTGGAAAAAATGACCCTGTTAGAAAAACACTTTAAACTTTACATTCACAATTACTTTACTTTTTTTAGAATGTTTATTATACTTGTCTAAAATGTATGTGTATTGTTTACAAGTGTATAGGGATATAAAAATTATGCAGCAAAATGTACCAATGTAGAGATGGCAATGAATAACTAGAAAATGCAGCTCCCGGAGGAACTGTGGATGTGTGTTGCTTCGGTGCCGTTGGTTCTGGCCTGGGCAGGTCTGAGACCCGGCCGATTCCGGTCGAGCCTAGGTTCGAGGCACCGTGG